>CAXKVY010008729.1:0-29474 GCA_964058915.1 Tetropium fuscum | reverse complement strand
ATATCCAAGGCCCGTCAGATGACTGCCCAGTGACCAGGAGCAGTTTAACTGAACTTCGGTTAATTTCTGCTCGCAGTTCAACAATCGATATGTCATAGACATAGAAACCAACTAATAACTGAACCGAATAATATTCCATTTATCTGCTGTTGGGCAAATCTGCTTTGTGGCAAAATGTGTTGTTATATAGGTGGGTAATCCGTTGTAATAATATGTAGATAGTAGTAAGCGAGCTTATTAATAATAATGTTACTCGTAATAAACAAATTAATTGGTGTAGAGGGCAACGGAAGCTAAAAGGTGCACAAAATTTTAGATAGTCTGTCCCAAAATTGCTTGCAATTCCATTTTATGAAGTGATTTGGTCGTTTTCTATAATTTTGTCTAATTCGTATATTTAACACTACCTGCACTAATTCCACAAAATCTTCATCATCGTGCAATGGATCCTTTCCTTCTCTCAGATTTGACGGAGTGGATTCGATTTAGTTATCAATGAAAGGCAGGAATTGATAAACACATATACCTACTATGAACGAATTATCAATGGGTACAACAATGTCCTAAATTCTACAATTGTGGAGAATATCTCTCCGCAAAACACTCGGAGCAATTCTCTAATGACACACCAAATAATTCACGTGCTCCATTATCTGAAAAAAAAACTAAATACAAATAACTTAACTAACAAGAATTCAAAAGATAATTGATCATTTTAGGATGACTTATGCCTGGGGGGCATATGTCAATTACGACGTAGACTTTTAAATTTTGGAAGTGGGAATAGTATTATAATACCAAAATTATGTGCCGTTGTGGATTCTTTTAGGGACTGTGAGTTAAATTTAAGTAATTTACTTAATTATTTTCTACAATTTACGTACTTATAAACAAAAATCACATTGTTGCCCCTCAAGATAATATGGCCGATTTGTCAAAATCTGGTGATCTAAAATGATCCTAAAATGATCTGGTGATCTAAAATGATCAATAAGACTCATCTACAATGACAGAAAACGTCATCTGTTCTGTCTTTATAATAAGCAATTATTGTAGGTTATGTTTACACACGGTGAAGTATTCTTTATAATTATTCCTTCTCGATTGAAATCGGTAAAAATCGATTTCATTAGTAAAATTTACAAATTTTAGGAATTTGCAATGTAAACAACCAACATTGTGTCTGGACTGTCAACATTGTTAAGTTTATAAATCGTCATGCACATTGCAATATTTGACGTTAGTGAACACTGCTAAAAAAATGTTAAAGAATATGCTTTTGGCAGGATTAAGCCCGGCACTTTTGGAGGTAGATTCGTAATGCTAACCACTGTTTACCGTTCGAACATTATCAGGTCGCGTTTCCGGTAACATTGAACATGGTGTATACCTAATTACAAAGTGACAAAAAAAAATATTAAAAAATATAAAAAAATTATTAAAAAAGTAATTACATTTCCTAAAATAGAAATAAAAATGCTGTAGAAAGGTGAAAAATAATATTGCCATTAAAATGATTTTTGAAATACGCATTTCTTAAATGTTTCATTGCCGTTATAATAAATGAATTAATGTCATTCATCCAGACTATTTTTCTTCTAAATTCCATCAAAATGCGTTAAAAGTTTTTGAGCTACTTAAGTTTAGTGTTTCGTAATAGTTGAAAATTGGGGAAAGAGTAGTTTATAGTACAAGAAAATATAAGAAAGTGGTCAGAGAGCATAGTTGTGAAACGCAGCGAGTCAGCATATCGTATAAGTTATCGCGATAATGATATCGGTACAATAGTTGTCTGAAAATTTCTTTACTGCTTAGTTATTATAGGTATATAATTAAATAATCTGCGGTAATCTGTATTTTTCAAAAAATCGAACGGGACATGAAATTTTATTAGATTTGTGATTTTTTTTGTCTTGGTCCGTTCGGTGATATCCGTTTGTGGGGGAAATGGGTTGTCAATTAATTAATTACTCGAGAAGTATTAGAACGATCAAGCCGAAATTTTTTACAAGTGTTTGGAGTAACATAGACACATAGACATAGACTTCTCCAAGAAATTCAGAATCTAGGTATAACAGATTTCAAGTTAAAAAATAACGAATACTTGCTGTATTCGCTATTTGACGCCAACTCGAAGAAACGAGCTTACTTTTTTTTTACAAATTGTAAATTATAAAATTAAGCACAATTACTTTTTGCGAAACAATGTCAAAGAAGCAATTCCTAATTCTGTTTTCTTTAAATTTTTAAGGTTTTTGGGAATTTTTAATTTTTTGTTAGCGAGTTCCATTTCTAAGCATTTGTTTAAGAAATAAAGAAAAATACTAGATATTGTTTTACTTATGGGTTCTAGCGAGCGAAGGGGAGGGGGGGCTGAAATTGTATTGGCCCCAGGCCCACCCAGGGTTTCGACGGCCTGCATAGCGGACCGTTGTTCCACTACCTGACCTCTCTTTCATTTCCAAACAGACTATCCAAGAAAAGTATTACACACCTTAATAAATTTCGTGCGTTTGATATTTGCAAGTATGCATTTACTCTATCAATATTGCCTTAGTAAATTACCTGAAACATCGATATATTAAATTTACTGCATAGCGAAAGAGTTATAAGTGAATAAGCGAAAGAAACATAACGTCATTATTGTTCTACACGGCTTGCATAGGAAGACGTTTCTTGATCTTAGCTAGTGTACGGGTTAAAACGCCAACCCCTATCGAACTCTTGGTTCCTTTGACCTTTAGACGGGACTATAAATACTGCTCTACCTTGAACGCCCACGTTTAAAGACTTGGAAAATAGCGTGTAGTATGAGGACTTTCGATCGCTGAAACTACACTCGTATCAGTAAATAGCTCTATGTTACAGGATTAAATACGAAAATAAGAAAATGTTAAATGTAGGAAAAGTAGGAGAGGTAGGTAACGGCTTACGAATATTTCAGTGCCTAACACTATTTTTTCTTCTCTGTTCTTATTTTCTTATTCATTTGTCAGAGTAGATGCCATGAGTTTATGATTTTTTCTTTTCGTACGATATAACTATTTTATTGTTTATTTAATAACAATAATAACATTTTTTTTCGTAGGATCATTACCTAAGCACAACATCCGATTTGGTTAAGTTAACTTATATAATTTCTATAATACACGATTATACTTTGAGTTGTACCAATAATAAATTGAAATTCTTGTTCGTTTTAAAATTTAAATTTATACGTAGGCAGAAAACGTGCCATCAAATTGTGACATTTGTCAATGTTTGTTGAAAAAATAGTTGATTTGGTAGCTGTATCATCAAAAGCAATAGATGATATTGCACAAAACACTGAGCGATATAATACAGTGAAAACAAAGAAGTATGTAATAATAGGTATCTTATGGGAACAATTCCTTACGTTTTGTTGTTACTAGTTTGTGTACAGACTGATTCATTCTGTACACAACCTAGTTTCACAACCGACAATTCATAATAAACCTCCTAGAATACTTCAATGCGAAAAAGAAAATAATGGACCCTTGCTATCATTATCTTCCGTCCATCAGATAGTTGCTGATGTCTTAAAAATAAGTGACGGGTTATGCCTAACCCATATAAAGGAAGTCTACATCTGGTAAACCTCTTAGTACTCCAGGAAAAATACCCAACCGTTGATTGAAGGATTTCAATCAACGACCCAACAGACGAAAAATGAAAGCGAATGATATTCTAGAAGAGTTATATCAGAAATTCGTAATATTGTGTATACTTTTAAAGAAGAGAAAAATATATTACAATTAAAATGGTTAATGAAATAGTGAAGCAAAAGGCTATCTTAGATGTTTCGGATACGAAACATAATAGGAATCTACACTTAACATCTTTAATGTTGGCGGTTACGTCACTAAATTATTCTTAATCTACAACATATGCTGTTCGAGTGTTCTTCGTTAAAAATTAATAAAACGAAAGACAACAAAAATAAGTCCATTATATTATGTGACTATTGATATATCCGACTAACGTAAAGAATATATATATATATAGCGGGTCGCAATAAAAATAATGTTATGGTACTCGATCGAAGTACTTGATGTTGACCGTGTGGAAGATAGAATAAAGTCAATCATCGATGAAAACGAAAAACGTCGATGTTAACCGATAACATCGAAGAAATAAATTCGATATGTAAATATTGAAATGCTAAAAAACTGCTGAGAAATGCACTATAGCACATTAATTTGATTCATACAATTGTAATGACGTACACGCCAATATAACTGAAAAAGACCATGTTATCTATCCCGATTGTCGATTTTTGCATGAAACCATTACTGTACCAATACCTGTGTACCAATATCTATAAAAATATCCATCCATCATCTAAGAAAATTATCATCTACGAAAAAAAATAATGGCACAGTATCGAGCAGCTGAAAGTAAACAATTTTATTTACTTCGTGTAATTCTGGCTCTAAATTTTTGAAGTAATGTGCAGATAGATGCCTATGAATTAATTAATTAGGTATGTCAAAAGTGACTTCCTGTTAAATTTATTTCCATTACATAATTTTAAATCATGGTGAAGCTTACAGATGCGATTATTGATGGCTATTGCCAACCATTTTCAAGTTAGCAAAAGTTGCGTAATTAAATGAAAAGAAAATGGGTTGCATGGTGAGGCATAGCATATCACCATGGGGGAGTAACTCCAAGGAGAAGCAATTTGATTTAAGATGATACGGCTCTAACAGCTTGTCATTACAAGCAGTTTCTTGCTTCCTTGTGGACAGCTATAGGATAGTATATAAGTAATTATGCAGCTGCTAAAAGGAAGGTTATCCGACCGCAACAAACAAGGCTGCTCTTTGCCAGCAATTGTGTTGACAAAGATATTTCTGGTCTAATATAATTTTCTCCGACGAAAAAATGTTCAAGTTATCCCACAATCGGCAAATTCGAAGGAAGGCTTTAGCCTTCCTTCCACATACGAGTGCGAACATTATACTCTTTACATCTTTAAAGTTGTCGGTTACGTCATATATTACGTCGTAAATAACTATTACAAAACCAGTTGCGGAACATTTTACTTTCCGTAACTAGTTTTGAAAAGTAAGACGTTTCATAACGTCAAAGAGTTTTGATGAATGTCACTTTAAATGTCAAAATTAGAAAATAGCCATTTATTTAACCAGCTGGGAAAAGTACTCGCATCCTTTTGCAGAAATCTGCTCATTACACAAAATAGTGTTTCCTAACGTGTTTCATACATTTTTTTTTCAAATTTTGATCAATTTTAGTGTCACTATGATTGTCAAAATTAGAAAAAAATATAATACTGACATATTTCCTATGAAAACGATGTTGTACCCAATATCAGTTTACGGATATCCGTTATAGCGCTGCGATCTTTATTTGAATTTCCAACACAAAATTTGAACAAACCCTGATGCTGATTGCTGACATAGCCAAATTGTCAAATATGTTGATAATTCGATATTTTTCCAAAGCTATCAACATTTGAAATATGACAATTTTCAAACTAATCCACTAAATTGTCGTGAGATTTATTTTGAATCATATAGAAGCGTATGATCATCCAATAAGTACCTGTCTAATAATGTAATTTATCTTTCTATAATACTTAATTGCAGTTAACTTCGAAAAATCCGTGTCACATATCCATTCTTCAAAAATTTTCGCTTTCCCTATTCGCCCCCGGCTGGGTAGGTTTCCCCGACAAACAGAAATCATAACTTACAGGCATTATGTATACCGGCTAGCATCTTGTAGAATATCATAAGCCTCTTGTTGAACTGCTACAGAAATTATACAATTGCATTGTGGGGTGAAATGCTGATGATGGTAGTACTCGTAGATAGATAAAACATAGTTTTCAATGGGCTAAATGCGGACAATAGCCCGTCAGCGTACGGGGAAGGAATTAGAATTGTATATATTGACGTTTGGGGGGATTTTGTATTACCTATTATAAGCATTCTATTAAATGATACAAAGTTGACAGTGAATGGCTCTATTATAAGAAAACGCCTGAAGTATAAATAGTATTTATGAATTAATGAACAAAAACCATTCAAAGCTGCCTTCACTATCTTTGGTTCGCATTGGAAACCCGATATTGGCATGTATCCATCCTTTGGTCCAGCAGAATGAAGTTTTTTAACAATTTTGACGTGATGTTTTCCAGTAGGTATAATTGCGGTCAATAAAAAAATAGGCCAATACTTATCATAGATTTCTGTGAAAATTTAGTTGTATGAAATGTGTGTTTCTGTTTATTCATATGCATCCTAGTTTAGGTATTATGCATTTAATATGTGACATTTGTCAAATAACACAAAACAGAAAAATAGAAGAAGGTATGCCTCCTGTAAATGAATGAACTAAAGGTGAAATAATCGCGAAATTGACGACAGGTGGTCAGTGAGACAAACTGCAGCATTTTACAATATTAACAGGAACACGGTTTTAAATATTATAAGAAGATGGAGAAACGATGAAAGAATTAACCGAAATCTCAATTAACCGGAGGCTCAGGACGTCCAAGAAAGTCAACTTCTGAACAGGATGCTGCTTTGATTAATACTTTAAGAGCACATTTACAACAATAGTAGATGCTGTTGCGGCAACAATTTTTCCAGCGTCATGTCGTACAGGTCGCCGCAGAGTTACTCATTCTGAATTAAAATGCCATGAAGCAATAAAGAAAATATTATTAAACAACGGCAATAAAAAATCTAGATTGGGGTTTGCTCAGAACACATTCCTCATGATGAAGTAATTTTGTAGATTCTGTAATTTTGAAATGAAAAAGTTTTCCAATCTTGAAATAGTGGCAATATCCGTGTCTATCGTCCTAGAAATTCAAGATTTGATGAAAATTATATAAATTTTACAAATAAAAAGTGGTCATTTATCCATAAATATGTGGACATGGATATCTGGAAAAAAATTCCTTCTGGAAAATCAAAAAACCAACAGTTTACCGGAAACTTTGCGAGCTTCTTACTAACGATATACGCGGTATTTCGAAAAATGTCAAGAGAGAAAAAGTATCAAAATTGGTCGTAGAATATGGCTATTTTTTGGAGATGTTTTCCTTACACTTTGGAAAATTTGCCCATTGTATTTTGTAATAAGAATAAGAATAAATTTTCATTTTCTAAGCAATAAAAGCACTTGGGATAAAATCTGTATTCTCTAGTCTAATTCGGACTACACTTATAATAAAAGCAAGAATATAAGAGTTACATGTGCGAGCGTCGAGACCAGGGGTCAGGTATGACTCGAGACAATTGTCAGGCATGCTCACGGCGTGGCGAGGCGAGATTTTTGGTGATTTTGATTTACTGATAGCGCGAGTATAAAAAATACATATTTTTAGCCAAATATTACCACCCCGCAGTTTGCCCAACGATTTTGGATGTTTTCCACACTTGGGCCTTTCCAACCATGACCATGACCACATGACCACACTTGGACCATGACCACACTTGGGCCTTTCTCTCGCAACTTTTTTCGCTTTAGTTTTTTTTATTTACGAAAACCTTTTTTTATACAATTTTACGATTTTTTTGGGCCTATTCCGCCGTTAAAATGTCAAGGCCAAAATTCCTCTTTCTTAAAAAAAATTCTATATGACCGTTTTTTTGTTTCCGGGTTGCATTTATTGTCTAATGATTCGACTATTTATACCACTGTTAATACGGGCTAAACTTCTTATGATTACAATAGAAATATATCATTGATCGAGAACATATTTCATGTTTGCCTATTTTAGTGTACCCAGGGTTTCCTCCGAAAACGACAAATTATTCTGGATGTTCTCCTTTTTCTGTTAATTAAATAAAGAAAAAATGTAGGCCTCAGAAAAACACTTAAGTAAACCAGATGTATGCGAGTGGTACAATCTCGTGCCGGAGACATAAGGAAAGCAGGCTGGAAAGAGTGTCGACGGCGACGGATAGAAAAGGTATTGATCCAGAGGCTGCAGCGAGACGCCTCAGCACGCAACGCTATCGCACATTCAACGAAACTTCTGGCGCACATTCCGGTATACTTCGTTATTCGTTATTTTGTTGTTATCTAGACTAGGAATGGTCTGGCATAAATTACCGAAACTGTCTTAAATATGCAATAGTAATTAATATAAAAATATGTAATAAGCAGCCGATCAATTAGATCGTTCATTTTTAATACCTGCGTCAAATAAAAGATCGGACAATATAAAACCTAATGTTCTATTATAATCTTGCTTACAATTAACTATGTTGATAATTTTAAGTTCAAGACATTAAAAATTACATGTTTTTTATATCAGTGCCAAATAATAACATCTTAAGGGGAGAATTCTTATATAATTTTAAGAAATTGAACTAGTAGCAATATTGAATCTAGTTGCCTCAATATTAAAACAAAAGAGCTGTTGTGACAACTATTGATACGTTATTGATACAACGAAATCATCTCAATTTAGAGAATGGTTATATAAATACTTTTAAAAGCTTTACTAACATGGATATACAAACCAGAATTCGGTAACATATTCAGTAAAAAATATATGGCTAGATTGCGAAGATTTCGCACGATAATGGGTTGAGAGAAGGGATCTTTATCAAATAGACAGCAATATGTGGTATTTAGGGAAAATAAATCAGAAGTATTTGAATCGAATTCGGGGGTCCCCCAGGGATCAAACTTGGGGCCGCTATTATTTCTATGTATGATTAACTTACTTCTAGAGGTAATTATAAATTCGCAGTGTCAGTCATTCGCCGATGACTTTAAAATATTCAAGGAAATTCGACCATTTAATGACTGTATAAAACTTCAAGATGATCTAGATAGAGTCTAACAATGGTGTGTCTGAATTGTCTGAATTTTCATATAGAAAAAATGTTTTACAATAGCAATGCTGTTTTATTGCAATGCCTATTGCAATAAAACAGATGTAACTTTTTTTCGTATAACATTAATAACACTGAGCTAAACAAAAACAACGTTGCAACTTTAATCCTTTTACATACATAGTACTTATATGTAAGAAGTAAACTAGAATACAACTCTGTCATATGGTCACCTTACTACAATAATTATTATAGACTAAGAAATTGAAAAGGTCCAAAAAGTTTTTAAGGTATCTATATTTTATAGAATATAGGTAATGTATATTATTTTGATATACCATATGTTCAGTTATTAAACGAATTTCCAGATTTTCATATTTAAAATTATCGCAAAGGCGTAAATTAAATGATGCCATTTTTATTTTCAAAGAAATCCATGGGTTAATTGTTAGTAGTCACATATTAACGGCCTAACTATGGTGACACCTTGTGAACTTTACAAGTAGTTATTTTTTATTGTTACTTAAAGACGATTGTAACAATATTGGGCAAAATCTGTACTGTGGTAACCACTTTGCTAGGCTCAAATTAGCAAGCCCAAATATAACAAGGATTGTTAAATATAGTTCAAATGTACTCTGTAACTAACTTCAGAGGTTTTAAGTTAGGATACTTCAATCCTTATCCATTTTATTTGAAATTTCTGCCATATAGAGGTTAATTATTAAGTAGTGCTGAAAACTGGGAAGTATGGCAACAAAAAGAGGATGTAGAACCGTACCATTTATGTAACTTTCTTATAAAATAATCCAATGTTTAGGTATGGGAAATTACCAGCTAAATCTCGAATAATTTGCTCAGTTATGGGGAAAATTAAATAATTTGGGCTCAGGAGCCGTGAACTTGTTTTTAGTCATTTAGAAAAAAAGGAATAATGAAACACTTAAAGTCTCTGAGGAAGGATCTGCCTCAACTGTTATTATTATGCATCTTTTTCGAATTAAAAAAATTATGCCGGGCATTTCTGCGATCTGAAAAGAGGGGCCTTGTAAAGGAATGTGGGTGCAATCAATTGCTTCAACAATTCATGGAAAACCACCTTTCTGCAGAAATCTTTCTTTGACCCTGTCTGTTCTTCTTTCGTCTATTGTGGGAAATTTAAATATGCGATGTCCTAAATGATGGACTATAACTGGTGTAACCTCGTTCATGCATTTGGAGAGTTTTGGGCCTTAGGTATGAACAAGTCTTAACCCACACACTTTTGAGAACTGCCATGTGACAGCACATGTAACGTAGCTGAAATTTTTGTAATTTTGGAATGGCTATTTCTTCCCTCTGCTTTTTCATAAAGGGGGAAATTTCTTTGGCAAGTTGAACAACGCGTTCTCTTCTTCCACGGAAGACATTTTCTGGTGTATTTAAGGGATCATTAAAATCACGTAATTGTCTTCTCCTGATCCTCAATTGGTATCTATCAAAAGTCTGCATACTTATGTATTTGCTTACGCTTACCATTCTTTTACATCATCAATTTGATCTAAAACCACTGACAAATATTAAGGGTCGAAAATTTTTTCTCTGCAAGAAAAGCAGGAAAAAGATCATAAAAGGAAGAGCAAATACAAGGTTATTCTTATTCTACAAGTAAAACAATATCGTTAAGAAGATCTTACGTGTTAGCTGGCAAGTGAAATGTTAACAATATTTCTGTCAATCTTTTAACAACCTTTGTGGCTACAATAGTAGCACTTATTGTTATTATCATTGTTAAAAGACAATATTTTTGAGTTACCACTATTGGAAGGTTAACAATTGTCACAATAGTTAGGCTGTAAGTATGATTAACTTTTCAATTCCTGTTTATAACAGCCGTTCACAGACAACGTTCTTCATGCATGCAGAAATGCAGAACAAATCGTGACATAAATTGTCCTAAGAATGTGTACCTTTATCAATCAATATAGCCACCTAGATATATTTAATATTTCTCTTAACAGTCTTAAATTAAATTTAGTAGCACTGTTAAGTAAATAGTAATAGTAAACAGTAACTATAGGTAGGAAATATTAGGTGATTAATTTATCTTACGATGTTTAAGTTTTTGTTATAAAGTTTAAGTTTGTGTAAGATCATTAACTTATCTTTTTTCTTTTATGTAATACATAATCTTTTTCTTTTATCTTTTATATAAAACTGAACAATACTTTTGTAGTTATGGGGTTTAATTTTAATCTTAAGAACTTTGATTATATTGTAATCTGTAACTGGGTGCAAACCTGAAGATTAAATAAATAAATAAATAAATAGATAAATGAAAGTATACCGGAATTTAATTAGCAAATGTAAAGGAATAGAGACTTCTGTAACTGACCTTCTAGTTGAGTTTCAATTTCAAGTGAATTTTTGAGCCCTAGGCGTGTTTTTTTATTTGTTTTCTACGTATTTTTTGCCGTATATCAAGATTTAGGGGATTCGGCAATTCAAATCCTTACGCTTACTTTAATAATTAACAATTTATTTAAAAAAATCTTTTTTCCACGTTTTGCTGTATCTTCGCCGATAAGCATTTTTAGTATGCCACATGAAGTTGAGAAAGTTGTTCCTTATGAAATTTGCAAAAAAAAGAAACTAGAGTAGAGGTCGCTAAGTCTTTCTAACTAACTTATCTAAGTCTCTACGCACTTTTGGTTCAACATCGACAATACTCTTTCCAGTTGTCCAGCGTCTAAAATTTTGCCACTTCTTACGAGACGGCACTGATTTTATGAATACTAACCCACAATCGATGACACTTTCCATTAACATAATATCTGAGAAACAATCAACGTTGTACGAATCCAGGTGGATGTAAAGCAACATATTTTCGATAAAAACTTAAACAATAGTGTAGCGCAGCAAAAGAACATGGTTTCGTGGTTTTGGTATTGAGAATTTTATAATGAGATTTCACATCTTCAACATTATCAATTGTTTAATTGACTAATTTATAAGAACGGCGCACGCCTGCAACCCCAATATTGGAACGACCTATAAAGAGTATAAATTCATCATGTATCAAGTATAAACTAGGAGGCGCACTATTCAAAAAGCAATCAACTTGCTCCTTTGTAAATAGATACGATTTTTTCGGTAAATATCCCTCATTTCATCTCTTGAGGAAACCACGTAACTTTTAATATTTGCTTATATCAATCCCCTTCTTTACGTCCAACGTTGACCGGAACATTAAATATTGTGACCGAAGCGTTGACGGCTTCATTTTATTTGCTAAACTTGAAAATACAGCGTCAATACATCTTCTGAATACAACTTAATGTTTTTTGCTTTGCACCAATCTTAGATGTTAGATTACTTAAACGTCTTGATACTACTTCAACAATACTCCAAACAATATTTACACCACAATTTCACTTATTACCGAATATATTGACATTAAATCGGTGTACAGAAGAAAGACTCAATCCAAAATAGTTCTACATAACAGCTTTGACAATGGAACTTTACTGGGAAATGAAGTTCTTCGTTAAGATTGCTTACAAATATTGGAGTTGATACTAGCTGCATCAGTAGATCGGGCTAACTTGAAATATTTTTAAAAGGGGCATGAAAACTTCCTTATATAAGGTGGCTATCAAAATAAGGGTATATCTGTTTTGAAACTGAAAATGAAGAGGGACTTAAGCCTTCCTAAAATGTTTGCATGTGTGAGTAGATTTGGTTGAGCTGCAATCCTTTTCGAGGAGGGGCAGTTTTCAGAACAGTGGCAGTCTTTAAAATGGGTATTGGAAAGACAAGTAGATGTTGGTCAAGCAGATTTCCAATTCCAATTTTCACGGATTGTAGAAAGATTTGACCTGCAAGCTTTGCTACTACTATGCAAATTAAAGAGGATAGAAAGTACCATTATTTTTATATCTTTTCTATGCAGGCTATTCTTATTAATACAGATATACGAGTAAAACACTACAACTGTTGTATTTAACTTTTATTTACTTAGAACCTAAAAACATAGCAAAAATGCAAGGATTAAAATCTGATGTACCTACCTCAAGGTTGTACAGTATTTTTATAAATTAGTAATACAACATCATATGAAAGTAAATTGAAGACATGAAGCCTTGAAAATCAGATCAGATTTCTGTTGGGTTAAGATTTTTGTTAGGTTAGAAATTTTACTAAAATGGATTCTGACCATATGATACATTAGGTAATGAAATTTTAAAACATATCTAATATGTATTCGGAAATAAAAAAGGAACCCCTATACTTAGTAACCCCTTGATATGATGATAATATGCAGTATAGTGGATATGGTGCCATCGGAATTTTATTGTACATGTATCCTAAAATTACATTCATTTTAAAATTAAAATATGGACTTCGATGGCAGGAGAATGAGTTTTTATAGAACCGGATTTCTAGTATACCACACTTGTGTAACTATGTCAGAAATTATTTTCACACGTCCGAGAATAGTTGGGATCATCCAAAAATAGATATGTAGGAGCTTCTTAATATAATTTAGTTAAAGTTAAAGTTACTAGATAAAATTGTTTTTTTAACAGGTTGTAGGTATACGCCGTTTTCTATACCGACTTCCTAAACTTCTGCTCTTGGCCCATAATGTTTATTTACTTATAGACCACAAGAAAGACCTTATCATATAGACCGGGAGGTAGTGGCAGATTTTCAGATGTGATTTTACCCAGTGTGCTTTTTGAAGTGTGTTATCATATGCATATTCTGATGCTAAAAAAATATATTAAAGTTAGTTTTTCGTTTGTAAATTAAGCGTTTCGATATGCTTTTACTCAGGCTGCCATGTGTTCCAAAACAAAGTTCAAGTAAAATACTATAGGTAGTTGAAAATTGAATGATTTATCCCCGTTTCTAAACAGGCTGCCATTATGGAGTATACATGGTGTGCTAGGATAATATATGAAGATGATATATGAAGAAAATATATGAAGATAATATATGAAGAAGTGATAATATATGAAGTCCCCAGGATGATTCTTAATTTATCATTTATCTTAATGTATCATTTAATTTATCATTTATCAGAATATTCATATGGTAATACCCTCCAAAAGGCATACTGGGTAAAATCACGTCTGAAAATCTGTCACTGCCTCCAGGTCTAATAGGATGTTGTAACTTATGAAGGCGTTTTATGTACAGCGTGTCCATTTAATAGGCCCTTCTTCAGTTACAGCTTTGTTCCATCCAAAAATATGATCCGCGGAGAGAGTCAATGAGGGTAATGGAGGCACATTGTAAAATTAGTGGCACATATACAGAGTGTCCCAAAAAAATATGGTGCATAACCGAATATAATTTTTTAATGGAACACCCCGTATTTTATGACGGAAGTTAATTATTTAGATACAAATACCTACCTTTAGCTCTAGTGGTTTTAAGATAATATCGATTTAAATATAGATACTTAGACTCCTTTACAGGTGTAGAGCCTGGATATTATTTTTTAGCATATTTTAAAGAAAAGCTTTACCTTACGAAAGGTTGGTTTGCACATAAAACTAATAGCCATTTACATCCCAGTTACGTTTGTAAAGAAAAAGAAAGTTATTGGGCGCCGGAAGGGGGGCAAAGGAGTGCACTTACCCCCTCCCCCCTCTAGAAAATCGCACACTTAGCGTTTGTTTATAACTATGCCATAAAATACATGTATTTTTAATAATAAAGATGTATTTTGTAAAATTTATTTTACTTTGCCCCGCCCCCCTTTATTTGATTTATTTCACTTTGCCCCCCCCTATATTTACCCCTTCCGGCGCCCCACATGATCGGAAATAAATTTAAACAATTTTTTTATTGAAACAAAAGCAACATTTTCTGTAAAGTCTTTGTACTGTCTATGAATTAACTAGAACTTAAAATTTTCAATCTATAGGTACAACATATTCAGTTATATGAGGCTTTCAGTTATAACTGACTGCATATGATTTTAAATTTTTTCTATTGGATACATAATCAACCTGTGGAAAACTCTATTATATACAGCATTATGGGTCTAGGTCTTAGTTGCCTATTCAATTTTTTGGTAAAAAAAAGACGGACATCTCCAAACCAAAGACGGACGGAATCACTGCGAAGTAGACCAATATTTTTCGACAAATTTCAACACAAAATTTTGGAATAACTTCTAGTTACAGCAGATACTCGACTTGGTCTGTGCTGAATCCCAAAAAGTTGAGTAACTATTTTTTTTAAAGGACCACCGTCTATTTATTTCTAGGTGTCAATATTGAAATCCAATATTATGTTGAATTGTGTTGAATTTTCCTTTTTTAAATCGTATTTTTTTAATATCTCAGATGGTACTTTTGACGTGTTAGTTGTATATTAAACCACAGATTTTAGTTAGAAAAGTTATTTTATCATTCCACCAGTAGCGTGAATGCCTATTAAATGAAGGTGGTTATTTCCAACAATATAACATTATCAATGTTCGTTTTCATGTAGAATTGACCACACTAATCAGACAAAATATTCACATGGAAGAACATCAGTGGCGTATCACTTTTTTTGGCCAAAATACCAGAGGACATGTTTACAGGGACGCCACTGGTGGGGAGATAAAATAACTTTTTTAGCTGAAATATGTGGTTTAATATCCTGTTAACACACCAAAATTGAAAATAATATGTGAAGTACGTTCTAAGATAACAAAAAATAACAATTTAAAAAAGATAAATTCATCACCCTGTAACAATAAATTTAAGTCGTTGCGGACATATGTTTATATATATATATATATATATATATATATATATATATATATATATATATATATATATATATATATATATATATATATATATATATATATATATATATATATATATATATATATATATATATATATATATATATATATATATATATATATATATATATATATATATATATATATATATATATATATATATATATATATATATATATATATATATAACCACAAGTAAAAAGTAAAAAATGTAATTATATCAACCTTAAGGCATAATCCATATCGTGGGTGTTATATAATTAATTAGTATTTCTCGATAAAAATAAATACGACCCTGAATATAACAGCAGCAGTCCGTAGAGAGATGTAAACATATACACAAAAGTATATTCGTACTGACGTCAACAATCACCTCGCTCTCAATATGCGCCTGTGCAATACCCACTTCAAAGTATGGCAAATCTCATCAAAATAATTACAGATATTATATATTGTATATAAAGAAGGCTGATAATAGGCGTTATAGGAGATGTTTTAATGATTTACATGTTACGTAATAAATTTATGTAATTATAATATGTTCTAACTAGTTTACTTAATATTAAATAATTATACGTGTAATTCATTATTTTTATATAATCCGAATGTGCCCGTATAATACAGAATTCGGCGCTGTATTATTGAACAACATTCATAGGATCTGACTGAAAAACGAAGAAAACACCATTTATGCAGAAATGTGTGCTCGTAATTTCCAAAAAACTATTAGCCCTATTAGATATTTGCAGTAAAATATCGAAATATTAATTATACGGTTTAGAAAAAATATTTACATTTTTGTTTTAAATAGGTAGTACGTGAGAGTTGCATAAGGCTCTGAAATAATACAATTTTATAAAAACATATAGATACCTACCATATCTAGATATCACATGGATTTTAAAGTTGGAACATTAGAGAAGCATATCAAATAACTTCAATATTTTGGCAAATATTAATATTTTACTTATCCCAATAATTCTTTTAAAAAGGTTCTCCTGTCGTTCACTTGTATCGCGTATTCACTTGTATCATTTAAGAATGTCCGTATTTGAAAAATTATTTAGAACTTTTCAAATAATGATTTTATTGCTTGAGAAATTCGACATAATTCTTCAATTAGTTATCACATTATGTTTTCATCAAGCAAATAAATATACACTATGACTCAAAAAAAAAGTACATTTTTGAAATCATAAATAACTTTTTCATTTCTGCAGCAATTTTTTATACATAACTGATAAAGTAACATGCCCTCAACGAAATTTTTGATTTTGAAAAACTACAGGGCCGGAGTTGGAATATTTCCTTTAAAATGCTTTCAATAATGTGTTACTTCCTTATTTAATTAATAAGTGCTAAAAATCATATTAGCTAAATCTGACAATTTTTGAGAATTTCAATTTTACTGAATTAATGGAATTATTTTGAATAGTTCAACTACCGATAGAACGTTTCAGATCAAATTTAGTTAAAGTAGATTTTATTGGCAACAAGCTGCACCGTTTTAAACGAAATGTCACAACTCCGGCCCTGTTTTTCAAAACCAAAACTCGCTATCTCGTTGAGGGCATGTTACTTCTGAAGAAATAAAAAAGATATTTATGTTTTAAAAAATGTACTCCTTTTTTTGAACCATAGTGTAGATAATATAATGCTTGTATTAATTTTATTTTCTAAATACGTATTTTTTCCTGCACTATATACGTAGGTACTCTTCATTGTCATGTATTTTATCTTTCAGTAATCATATTTTCCGTCTCAGCTTCCTTTCTAAATACATGCATTTCTTTTTACTGATTGATTTTGTTTCTTTTCTATATAGCGTCTCTAAAATACTTTTCGTTCTTTTCTCTCTGATTTACATATGGCGACGTGAATATTAGTTATATATTAGTTATATATTCATACTTCTTTCATCCATGATACAGTGCGTAACACTTGATTACTCTCACCTAGTAATTTGAGTTATTGAGAGTAATCAAGTGTCGCATTATAAATTACAATATTTGCTTCAAAAAATTTCCACAACTGTAGAATATGAGTGTATTAAACAAAATGTTGAACAAATATTGTTAAAATGTTTAATTTAATGCTATATGCAGCTTACTAATCAAAATTTTGACCACTAACCCCTAAAGAAAATTAGACCAAATTACTAGGTGAGAGTAATCAAGTGTCGCGCACTGTATATCTGGGAACGATATCACTGCCAGTGCTATGACTTGAGGGTATTACATTTCATTATCTACTTCCACTGTTTAGTTGAAGGACTTTTGTTTGTGGAGTTGAAGTTTGTGCAGATATCTCCAAATTATTAAAATTAGGACAGGAAGATGGAAAATTGTTTTTGGCCACAATGTGATATTATCTTGTAAAGTCCACTCAATCAACAATTCTTCAGAATCCAATACATTTCCCACATTTTTCTAGATGATGTTGTTTGCATCAGAAATAAGTGGTAATAAAATTAAGCACTTTACACATTGGAATACTTCACAAATTGTATGCCACGAGAAATTAAATCATAAGAAGTACAATTTTTATTAAAAGTCCTGGTGTTTTTTATTCAAGTAGGTTATCGTAGCTAATTATTGTTACTTTTTCTCACTAGCGCGAAAAGGCATCAATGTCAAGCTATCATTACAGTGACAATAAATCGTAAAAATCTTCTAGATGTTTCCACTTGGCGATATAGTTGACCATCAAACATTTTTGTGTAATATGCTGTTTACAATATTGTGTATTTTTTGTATTGTGTATTTATTTGTGTATCTCGGTTGTAATTATTTATATCGCCTAATTCTTAAAAATGCGTATGTTTTCATAATTGTATACGATTTCACTTGTGTACGAAGAAAAATATTAAAAATATTACTAGCAATAGTTTTTATTTGCGACTGTTTAATTTCTAAACTTGATTTATACTTTTCTTATTTTAAAATACAAAATTTATAACAATTTTTAAGAGATATAAAAAATTACGTGGCTACCTTTTGGTGCATTCTCGTCGTCCTCTTAGTTGTTGTTTGTTGGCAAGGAAGTCTTACTACCCCTACTTTTAACATAACACACTTTAATCTACCAATCACATGAGTTCATCACTTATGTTTTTAATAATTCCACAACAGATATTACTCAAACTTTATCATTACATATATTTTCAATCAGGACATATTTACCTATTTCATACGTCTGATGCACTTGTACCTCCATTTTGAACCACCTCCCTGACTGTCTGAAATACGTTTTTCTTCGAGGCTATAAAAGCGTTATAATCTCGATAACTACTTTTTGTGTGTTTGCATGGCAATATTACTGAATTTAGACTTACTTTATTATAACTATATGTTTGATAAATTACTAGGTTATATTTCGAAGCTATTTATATGCTCTTTTTAATTTTGGTATTAATTTTAACTAAGTTATATTCTCTATATAAGCTGTATTCTCCCTTTTCTCAATATATATATATATATATATATATATATATATATATATATATATATATATATATATATATATATATATATATATATATATATATATATATATATATATATATATATATATATATATATATATATATATATGTATGTATATATACCAAGTTCAGCGCTATTGATTTATTTGCGAATCTTGTGCAAGCGGCCGAACTACGTCATCTCGATGACGTAAAATTGTAATCGGGAAACGGGCACGGGGCGGGCTCGGCAAGCTGAGAGCTTTTCATCAGATACGCATCCACGTACAACATACTACAAGGGGATCATGGTTATTTTCATAGCGTAGACACTAGACACCCTCAATTAGGATTAATAGGATTGTTATCGATAACTACATGTCCGATAAGCTGTATGGATATTATCATTTGCGAGAGAAAGGCTTTTTTAGGTTTATCGGATATTCATAATGTAATAATATTGTAATTATTTCTATAATAATATTACTATTCCCGTTATTTAGGGATCCTTACATTAAAAGTATATTTAGCAAAATATATATAAAAAAAATTTCTTTGCTGTACCGATATTTCTATATTCGGTATTTTTGTTCAGCGCAGGGAAAGAATCGGAGATCGGGTACCTTTTTTCATGCACTATTTCCATGCGCTAGCCCGAAAAAGGCAATCTTTACTACTAATACAAAATAAAATTTGGTATTTTCAAAGAAGTATAATAAAGAAGATATTACTCACGGAATATACTAGTGGCCTTCGATGGATATCCGGAGGATGCTGCGGCAAAAAGCACGAAGATCGCTGAGCAGGTTCACCGAATTATTCATCGGTAGAGGTACATTTTGATGAAAAAATTATAGCAACTATACCCCATGGGAAATCCTTGCCAAATCAGATGAATAAATGTAGAATTATCTCGATGATGCGTCAACGTTTAACAAACGAAAGTTTCACTGTCAAGCAAGCTGACGAAGATTCTGATACGTTAACTCTCAATAGTGCAATTGAAGAATCAAATCACTACAAATCAGTAATTATAACAGGCGATGATATTGATTATTAAATCAATATGACCATTAGGTCATCTTACCGCCCTGCTGAATGAGTCTCGCGCTAATATTAATATTCTGTAGCCAGACAAGGGAAAGTCTCAGAGCAAAATATTTGCACCCCATAATTTCAATTTGGATGCTCCCATTATTAGGGACAATATTTTGTTTCTACATGCATGTAGTGAGTGCGATACTACTTCCGCACTATACAGTCAGGGGAAAACGAAGTTTGTTATCTAAATATAAGACATCTAAAGAGAGATAAATACTTATAAATCCACATGCGTCATGGGAATGGAGAAATTCAAGACTGGGTTGATACCGATGCCAATCTGCAAGACGAAGGCCCTCCAGAGTTACTAAAATGCATTTCCTGTAAATGTGCGAATGTAGCTTGTAGCTGTCGTAAAGCTACTTTCCATTGCTCTGTTGTAATGTGTGGTTAGGACAAATCTTGTTCGACTACTGTGGACGTGGACGAACTGATGATCACGAGGACTTATTGATGATATCGAAATAGACAACGTAACAGAACATTTCGGAAATTGTCGATCAAATCCAGAATATGAGTAAGATATTGTTGACAGTCAAGATGATATTGATACCTATATTGAACAACCATCGACATCAAAACGAAGGAAAAGACAATTTTATGAACCATCTATTTCAAAAGAAACTTGAAATTAGCAAAGTTGGCATAGTGCATTATTATTCTTGCTTTAGGATACCACATAGAAAAACGCACCTGTCCACCTAGAGGTAGAGTACTAAAACTACTTGGTCTCTAGGTGGTGTGGAAACGAGTATACAGTAAACAACATTATTTCTTTACCTAAACAATAGAAATTGTATCAACTGTCAAAACTTATTTTTGAAATAAGTTTAAAAAAATTAAATTATAGAAAATATAACAAATGTTCGCTTTATAGTTGATACTAACCGGGATATTCACTAATATTAAAGAAAACACATTTTTGGACCTTTTTTAAATATGCCGGGTAAACGTGGACCTGTAAAGGGGTGCAACATTAGCATGTCTTTTCTGAGCACCAACCAAATCGAATAAAATGTATTCCAGCTTGTACGGAATTATTCCTGCTTTTATCCCCTGTATACTGGCCTACTATGTGTAGATCTAAATATTTAAATCGCTTGAGTCAACGCACTTCATCTGTATGTATTGCCTAGTAGATCTGCAAAGTTGTTTTGAATGATAACAAACATTTTGCTGTATTACCCCGGTGTAACACCGGCTAAACACAGAAATGTTCATTATTAGGGAACACTCAGTTTTTATAAAATGTAAAAATAATCATAAAAATCGGATAGAAAATAAAAGTTCAACCTCTGTCAAAATTTCATGGTGTCGGGTTCTTTGTGAGGGAATTTATAATAAATGTTATTATGGCGACATATTTTTAGGATTCATAGTAGTAAGAAATGCCGCCAATGGGACGTAAGTAACCAAAATTTCGACATATCTCTTAATAGCCATGATTTATCTAAAAGTGTTCCAAAAAGGAATTTTGGTAAAACCTCAAATGAAGTTTCGGATATTCGAAGTACTGAATGAGTATAATTAATAAGGTTCTCAGGGAAAATGTTTATTTTCAATAAAGAAAAAAATATTAAATCCAGTTTTAGACAAAAATAATTATTTGTCATATTATTTTCCGCCAATAAATACACTAGGATATCATTAAAAAACAATATATTTTTCAGTTTGCAACTTCGTGGTGCATGATCGCTGCCTGAAGACTGTGGTGTCCCCGTGTTCCAGCGTCGCCGCCAGCCTCATTAAGGTAATTTTTATAAAACTATTTTTATAAAATTTGCATAACAATATACTCAATATTTAAAACAAAATATTTCTGAGGTTATGCGGTATTTGTTAAACACAGTGTATAAGGTATTGATATTGTATAATTTTTATCCTTCATTTCATACACAGGTCATACACACAGGTAAATACACACAGGTAAATACACACAGGTAAAGATCATATTTTACAAGTAGTACAAACATTTACGGAATATACATATCAGTTGTGTCACTGGAATTGCGTACCGCTTCTGTTTCCCCCTTCTTCGTAGACCGCCCGTGAAAGATTAAGGCGCTATCGCATACATAGTGCGTCAGGTTCTCGCTGGAAACAGTTAGTGGTGATTTGTATGGAGTGGAGCAGAAACGTGAAGCGATTAACTTGTACTAACATGCCTACGGTATTTTCAGTAGATGGTTCCACAACAAAGCGTGGAAGTGGAATATCATTTTTCCGGTGTCCAAAAGATGAAACTTAGTGAGTGTAACATTTGTTTTAATTATTATATTTTACGATAAACTCAAGCAATTTACTCCTTTGTTTTTCTAGAATATGCTATAATTAACAATTAAATTTGATTTTTTAAAGGTTTATTTAGGGATTTCGTCGATTTTAATTAATTAAATTAAATATTTATATTGAAATTTGTCTCTCCTGTCCCGTTAAAACGAAATTCTTTATACCTTTAAGTGTTGAAAAATTGCATTCTGCCGATGAAGTTGTGGAAGGTATTCTCAATATTAATTCACATAATTTCTACACTTCAGTGTAGGCATCTTCTAACTGCTTGTCTTTTAAAAATAATTGTAATAGTTCTTTAGCATTATTTTTTGCATTAATGTCATCAGTTCACTTTTAGTTTAGATCGCAGTAACACTCGGTCGAAGAACTAGCTACAATGAAGAAGAAGAAGAACATATTTAAACGCATCAAAAAGTAAACATGGCCAACAAAATAATTTACTAATATTTTCACACCCTGTTTACCATTTAAATTATTCGTAATGTTTTTCCGGATAAAAAAGCCTAATACAGATTTTCATTTTGTGGTTAAATTTTTCATGAGCGGTTTTGCCCTTCCTTTAATAATTAATTGAAGCTTATCTGCGAAGTTTAATGTTGAAAATCCCTTTATTATTAAGATGCACACCACACATTAACACACTGTTAAAGTGTTACTTAATTGTCTAAAATTTTCAACATTATCCCCGACAGCCGAAGTTGACGGTATGTGCGTATCGATAGTATTGTCTTCCATTTCGCTGCTTCGCATGAGACACGACAGTCCGCGATTACACACGGATATCCGTTAAAACTTAAAAACAAAGAACCTACTCTAACGATAGGTTCCGCGCGAGCTTAAAACATGCGCCTGACCAGCCAGGGCGCGCCGATAGATTCAGCAGGTGGAAAGGAAAGTTCAATATCCTCACGTACTCGAAGCAAAGCAAACAAAACACCTACTTTAACTATAGCTTCCGCGCCCGTTTGAAGCAAGCGGCTGGCTCAGTTCAGCCAGCACGTGCCGATGCATCAGAGAAGCTAGCGGCCGGCCGCCATAAGGTAGGTTCTATTGGATTGTCTACTACTGTTAATCGATCCGAGTCTTAAATATTAAATTATATTGTCGCCAGAACACTATACACCACCACCAAATTTCAAGTCTCTAGCTCATCGGGAAGTAGTTGAAAAAACTGTTGCAAGATTTGAAACAAACATAAAAAAACATATACGAAGCCAAGCTGTATCAAACCGTTTAAGAAAAATCCCGTCTATTAACCGGAAAAAAACAAAGTTTACTATAACTCATAAAATTTCCTTTTTGTTGTGTGCATTTGGAACAACCCTGGTATTGAAACCGAAGGTTACAATTTGTAAAAAAATACTGGCCCCTTGTAAAAAAATACTGGTGAAAAAGTACTTGTAAAAAAATACTGGTGATACTAGCCCCGTAACTGTCACCAAATGCCCGCAGTATGATTTATGAGTCGGCATCGCTTATACTAGGGACTAGAAACAATTCTACCGCGCGTGACTCAACTGATATGTATATTCCGTAAACCTTGGTAGTACATACTTTAAATTCAAGCTAAACAGCAAATATAGCCATATAATTTTGCCCTGTTCCGTCCTACATAATTCCTATTCGTGAAATCACAAGACTTTTAGTAAAAGAAAAATTGTCTTATTATCATCTATTATCTCTATGGTGAGAATAGATGATGATGTATGTAGATTCCCACAGAAGTAAACCTCCTGAGATTATTGTGCCCCCACATGGCATTAGTATGTTAGCCTTGTTTATCCAAACAAGTAGAGAATACCGCAACGCACGCTGTTTTTCTCTTGGGTTTCTGGATATGAGAACCCAAAGTGCGAGTCCTCTACTGCTAATGCTGGACACTCGCATAAGGTGTGATGAGAAGTTTCTTCGTTCCTCGACCACACATCCTCCAAGTAGGATCCCTTGTCATCCCAATGTTCGCTAGGTTTTTTAGCAGCAGTGTCCAAGTTGTAATGACATCCTTAGTTGCTGTTGTATGTAAGGGGAGGAGTGTTTGAGCCCTGGCTGTGGTTGGTCCCTGAATAAATAGCCGTAGTTGTCTTAAACCCAGTAACTCACATCTGATGTTTCCATCTTAGTAGTTCCTTTACCATTCCCTTTGCGGTTTGTTATAATATCCCTCAGATCTTTACGTCCGTAGATTGCACCTCTATTCCCTCCAAAGCCTTTGATGTTGCCTGGATATCAGACAGGATATGTAAACGCCTATTTTCGTAAGACTTTCCCATCGTATCCTAGACACAGGCAATTATCTCTAGCTGTAATACAGTTGCGAGGTTGCGCTGATTGAAGCTTGCCAAACTCTGTATCTTCATCGTATATTTCCGCTCCAGTGCTCGAACCGACTTAGACCATACATATTCTCCGTAATTCCTCAGTTCCGGCCATTTGATTGCCTCATACCTTGAAGGTATCACTACTTTGGTATACAACCAGTCCCTAGGTTTTAGTCCCTAGGTCGACCATGCCTGCATAGACATAATGTCAGAGTCGTTTCGTTCGCCGTTGTTATGATATAACAGTCAAGATATATCTAAATATATAATTGGTCCCAGGTATACTTCACTTCCTTTCTCATCTCAAATGGATTTGTTCACTGTACTTCACAGTGTACCTAAGTTATATAATGTTATCCATTTCTTCTTTTAGTGAATGCTGAAACTGATATTTTATCAGTATTAAATATTCGTCACTCCTCGCATTATTATTGGTACAACTTTCTCATACCTCCTTCATACTAGAATGGTTAGAATAGTTCAATTTTTTGAGGATGTCACAACTAGATTCCATAGGATAGGAGAAATGAGATTCATCAACTTTCCGGATTTATTTAAAAAATTGTTTATTTCAAACTCTTCAACTAAATAAAGCACATTTCGTATGCAAAATGGCTTTCGGCTAAATTTTATAAAAATTTTATATAATGCAGTTCTCAACTGATTAAAACTTCTCATAGGCACAACTAAATCCTATGATCAGTTTATGAGTTATGGGTCATCAAAATTGGCTTTTTTTTACTAAATATATCTTAGTCAAATTTTATCAAGATTTTATTTACGTATTTGTCTATATTTCGTTTATTAGTATATTTAAATAAAACCTTTTTGCTCTGACTTGTAGGCTTTATGATTTCTGTTTAAAATGTGGCACAACACTTTATACAGGGTCTTACACAAAATAGTGGTGGCAAAGAAATATCAATTGAGAGAAAATCGTAAATAACTAAATTTTATCAATAGTGTAGAATTAAAAAACGAACATCTATATTGATAGCCTGTATGTGGATAAACGGTAAGCACTTTAGCAGTGTACACTTTGATGTAGATAAAAGCAATGCAGCTTGATTTTCTGTCACCCATGGCAACTGAAACAGTAACTCGACTTTTTTCCCCGAATGTTTCATTTGTTTTTTTAACTAAAACACACTAACTACGTGTTTTATATATTTAAAAGCATATAAACATGAGCTTTTTGTGATAAATAAATGATATGGTGCTCATAACAAAAAATAGAGTCAACTATCATAGCTTAAAAGATAGTACGCTCAGGAAACAACAATTAATGTCAGACCATCAAGGACCTTCCAAATATCAAGGTTTCAATTATTTTCAAATTGATAGCTGTCAAACGGGATACCCGGTATAGTAGCATCGATTGTCGATATGCAATGGAGAATACTGTTAGTTTTATTAGTTAGTTAAATTTAGTTCATAATATTGATTAATAGTGATTATGGGGTAGTATTCTATGGGGTAGATATTTTAAATATTGGTAATATATCTATATTTTGAAAACAGATCAGATACAATTTTAAAAATTTTATAGGAGCAGTTGGTATTTGTTTTAAAATTATATGTGTATCCGATATGGAAATGGGCCCCAGCTTGTCTAACATTTTATGGTTTAACTGAAACTATTTTTTTTATAATTTTAACTCCAAAAACGTTACGTCCTGGTTCATATTTTGTCAGATGCTATAAAGAATGTTTTAGAATAAGGTTACCTACTGTCTTAAATAAAATATTATGTTTCTGTTTAGATTCCGTTGTTGGAATTACAATTCCCGCATTTCTCTGGTGTTGACAAGATTTGGCAATACTGTATAACAAATCGAACAATCAATACCTTGAGTTAATAAATGTAATAATTGTTAACATAAGAATAAAATCATGAATCAAGTAACGAAAAACGCAAAAACAACGTACCTACATGATTAATGCTCAAAATTAAATCGTTCGTTGTAGGAATGGACGATTTTGATTGAATGTATGAAATACTACGTGAAAAATAACTCAATTATTGACACAATGCACGGTCTTTATAACACCCAAAAATCTGAGTTGTGGATTAATTTACGTTGTTGTCAGTTAAATGAACAGTGTTCTTAATATCAACAAAATGCCATTATAAAATGCATAATGAATATGTTAATATTGATAAACATTTCTACATCAATTCAAAAAACATAATAGATCCTTCAAGTACTAAATATAATGAACTGCTAATCATAACTTCGTTGTCCCAATAAAATTCTGACAAATTTTAATTACTACTTTTGTTGTCTCACTTAACGTTTTCATGGATATTACGTGCCTTTTTCGTTGAGTGTTCCTATGCTATATGTAAAAATTATTATTTTTTAGCTTTAAAAAAGGCCAGGTTATTTTATGTTTTGTACACTAGTTCATTTTTTGGTTTTAATTCAATTTGGTTAATTTTATTTCGACGTTAAACTAAAAACAATCTACGGTGTCCATTGAAACAGTATACAAATTTTAACCCCGACATTGACATTTCTTTGTTGCCCCCATTATTTTGTGTAAAACCGTGTACAAACTTTTATGCCGCATTTTAAGTAGACACCTCAAAGCCTACAACCCAGAACAAACACTTTTACCTTTAAATGTACTAATAAAGGAAATAAGTATAGGGAAATATGTTAAAATAAATCAATATCTTAAAGTAAAAAAACAATGTTGACGCCTCATAACTCAGAAACTGGTCATAGAACTGAATTAAACCCATGACTGAATTGACTGACTTGTGCATATGAGAACTGACGTCGAGAAATGCATCATATCAAATTTTCACAAAATTATGCCATTATTCATAAGAAATGTGCGGTCATTTCTGATTGAGAAATCAAGATTTCGAGTTCAACATGATAACTCCTTTTGAGTAAAATGTTTCTCTGTCAATTATTATAATACGCCTGTCTTCAGTAATAAATTAAAACTAAATTATAAAATACGGGCTATGTGTATAGTATAAATTATTATATTTTTCAGAATCCGGTAGCTCATTGTTGGTCAGAAGCTTTTCATCATAAAAGAAAATTTTGCAACGTCTGCCGGAAAAGATTGGATGATAGTGAGTCTATACATTGTGAAAGTAAGTAATTTTTCATTAATTTACAATTATTAATGCGTTAGTGAATTTCCTATTTTTATTAAAATTTTATGTTTATTTGTGACTTTATTTTAATGTAAATCTTTTTGTTGAACGTTCAACGTTGGTATTTTCCCGAGATTGTGTTTCTCTCAGAGTTTGCTATTCAGTGTTGGTCTCTTCGTCGGTGCAAATCCCCTCTGGCTCCACAAAGGATTCGCCAACAAGGAATTCGTTGTTGTCGTCTTCGTCAACGTAAATACACGCTGATTTGTGAGAATTGCAGTGTCCATTCGCGAAATTTTCCCGAGCAACCAGAACGACGACGAAAACAACGATGATCTAAATGTTATCTGACATATTTCTTCAGTAACTGTTAGTTGAGGGGTTGTGCATCAAAAAACTACGAAAATTAGTTCTGGGGGTGATGAGAAAAGCCTTATTGTGCTAACAACTCGTTAACTGTTGAGGGTGTCAAAAAATTACTTATAAAAAATAAAAATTGACAAATTTCGTAAAAAAGGTCTCTTTTATTTTTTTTGTATATACCATAATTTTGGAGAAAATCACTATTGAAGAAATTCTAAAATTTGTATTTTTAATGCGCGCGGATTTTCGCTTATTTGAAATTCTTTGCGCGCGGCCTATAGAAAAAATTGAATTGCTCGAAAACTAAGCAAGCTAAGAAGAAACACCAAAATGGGGTTTCAATGAGATATAAAATACTTTCATTTGTTGTCATTTTTGTTGACTAATTTTTTATCGTTTCCTAAAAATCGGCCCAAAAAATCTTGAAAATTTAACTCAAAATTTTTATTGTCTCTAATAATTAATTATTGTCTCTAATAATTAATAATTTTGCATAGAAAAAAAATTATAATCAAGTAATTCTATAATAATTCAAATAATCTAGGGTCCTTGTATTTTAATGTTTGAATGTACCTAGTCGAGAAATAAAGGTAATAGCTTATATTATTTAATAATACCATTTAAAATTATATACTACATGTCTCAGGTAGAAAAAATGCTACTGAAAGAAGTCAACTCGAATAAAAATGTTTTGATAATGGACGGCGGGATGTTAATCCACCGGGTTCCCTGGGAAAGAGAACGAGCTTTACCACGATATTCTAAACAAGTACGTCTCATGCGTCAACACTCATTTCTCGACAAACGTAATAGTTGTTTTCAATGGTTACGACAATTTATCGAGTAGCATGAAATGAATAGTAATAGTAACAGTTTTGGCACCGGCAGAAAGATAATTTTTCCCTAAAACTGGGAAGAGGAAAAGAGGCGCGAAATATTTATTCGCCCAAGAGCTTGGATCATATGCCATTTTCTAAAAAGAAGGTTTAAATTTTTACATGCAATATCTGGATGTGATACGATCATGTTTCTATTTTAAGGGAAAAAATCCATTTTTAAATCATTTGAGAACGCAAGTAGCGAGGCCAAGAATGCAGTAGAAATATTTAGGCAGGAACATCAATCGGTAGAATCAATTTCAGAAAATAGCATTTCTTGTATTCCACAAATTTACAACGCA
>CAXKVY010008728.1:0-20442 GCA_964058915.1 Tetropium fuscum | reverse complement strand
ATCTAGATATTCCGGACTAAAACTTTTATTCTTGGTGTTTTTTCGATATTTTAAGTCGTTTAAATACAATCGCAGTGTAAAACACTTTTCATTTTAATACAAATTAAAATATCAGGCGCTTACGAGATACAAGTACATTAGTAAATTTATATCCGGTTTAATCAATGTAAATTTCCATTAGATTAACACTTGTAATTTTTTTATTGTCAATCGGATTTTGAATTTTCAAAAATTAGTAGATATGAGGCGAAAAGATCTTTTTTAGCGAATTTTTCAGTTTTCACCTTCTGGGGGTGGTTTGCACCCCGATATCGCCAGACGAATTTCGGGGGTGAATACAGATATCAATTAACACTAAATGACGCATTCAGTACATTTTTACCTTCAATGTCGAACGAAATTGTTTTCTAGAATAGCTTTCGGCATTATGCGTCTCTACTACAAGAAGTAGCAGAACAACAAGAATTATGCAAATGGCAACTGAACAGCGAGAAGATTTTATTGAAGAATGGATACTATTTAGAATGAGTAATAATTCTTTTACTAATTCTAAACTGTTAGTTCTAAAAGAACTTTAATAATTTAAAAATACAACTGCCTATAAGAAAGTGGGATTTGACGTTTTCCAGTTTCGAAAACTTTTTCAAATAACACAACTAACCTAAATATCTGTGATTCCTTGATAGCGTATTAATCAACCCTTGTTTACTCAATTTTGCCATAACTGTATCATTTTTATATCTCTTTCGATTTCCGAGTTCCTCAGAGGTATTTATCAAAATGCCAAATATCACGGTGATGAGGCTACCACAGAAGATGATACTAATAAATCGAAAATATTGCAGACGAAAATGAGATGGACGCCAGAGCAAAAGAGCGTAACAACTTACTTTAAAAACAATATAAAAATGAAGGAATACACCCACCAAGTTAGAAATAGAAGAATTCCGAAAGCAGTATCCCATTATAGGAAACAAAGAGTGGAAGAAAATTAAAGCTTTTATTTTTAATGAATATAACAAAACTAAATAATAACTTGAGTTCGGAATATTTTACACCCCTCTAATTTTTATTATTAGGATATAACATTTTACTGTGCTACTACATATAACTGTGCTTTATTAAAATAATAAATTACTTTTATTTTATAATAATTGCATTAATTGAAAATATGTGCACCATTTTTAAAAGCCGACCTCAGAATACTAGTAGCTTTCTTGCACTGATTCCAACCGCTGTCGACAGATTTATCAATCATTGTAAAAAAAATCTGGTAGATTATCTCTATTTACTATTATTATTTGCTCTTATATTAGAGTAGTCTAATTTTCTTGATGATATACAGTGTATCCCCAAATTGACCGCAAAAGAAAGTATAATTTTTGAATAAGGAATTCCTTATAAAAATACCTGCTTGTTTTAAAACTCCCAAAATTATATCAAAATGAACTGCACACCTAGTATATTTTATATGTATGTATTCCGTACATGTTTTATATGTAGGTACTCATGATATTAACCATTCAGCATTCAATTAATATAAAAAACTAAGTATCTACCTCTATTTTTATTAATACAGATATACATTCGTTGGTTATGGCTTTCGCGGCCGCAATTCATTATATGATGGTGTCTCGGGTATCGCCACGTTAAAATAACGTAGGTCGTCGGCAACGTGCAACAATTCTGTTGACAATGTTAACATGCAAGTATAAAATTTATTTTCTAAATTATTATTATAACACTGGATTACAAAAGTTTGTATTTTAATGTTATCATTCTTATATTAACTATAATCACATTTTGACAAAACGGTAATATTTTTGTCATTTGTCAACAAAGAACACTGATTTATTTTATTGATTCCTAGTATTTGTATTAAAAGTTGGTATTATTTTAGATTTTCATAACACCTCTAACAACTCTTCCTAATATTTTTCATTCAAAAAAACAGTTTCATTGTTCGTAAATACTCATTATAGTTAATTCAAATATATCTGTTTATACACACAAATAATGTGAGATTCGTAGAGTAGGCAACATTGCATGATCTCGTTTTCCATAGTACTACCAATATATATCGTGTGTATATTAAAAGGGATCTCGTATTCTTATTATTTGGAAGGACCTCATATTGTTCGATTTTATAGCAAACATAAAATTCGTAATTTTTAGAAAAAAATCATATCTATTACCATTTTTTGAAAATTATATCATTAAAACCCAGTTTGCCTGTTGTGCATATTTTTATCTCTATTAATAGATGTGGATCTCGAATTGTAGCTGAAGTACATGGATCTCGGTTTCCTTATTTCGGTATATATATATATATATATATATATATATATATATATATATATATATATATATATATATATATATATATATATACAGGGTGAGTCAGTTTTTTGTAGACAAACTTTAACCGGGGATAGAACGCACGTTTTTAAAAAGAAAAGTGTCTATAAAGATATGGCCGATCTAGCTTCCTAAGGAAGATACAGGGTGTTAAAATTTAATTTTTTTTTACATTAATGTGTAATATTTTCTGAACGGAATGATATATTCACTAAATATTTTACACATATCTTAACCTGCATAGGATGAACATGTTGTATTGTTCCTGTCGAAAATACTATAGTGGATGTTACTTTTTTCGGGTACTTCGACTATTCTGCATAATAGAACTTTTTTTTCGTACGCCACTGACATTATCTGATACATATTTCTAAAATAACGGCCCCTTAGTAACAATTTTGATCTCTTGTAATTTTGCTCTAACTATGACAGTTTTCGAGATATTGGCCGTTGTTTCTCTGACAGTGTAATGTCGTTATTATAATTTTTTTTTCTCGAATTTTCTTTATGACTTATAAACGAACGCTTAGATTTTTTCATGTTTGGGGAATAATGCCTATTAATTAAGGCGCATAAAACAAGCGGTAAGAATGCTCAAAAACTTGCACAGTGGCGGGGTGGAAGGGGTGCTCCACCCCTTTCGTAAACAGAACTTCTACGCCAAAGACTATTTAAAAAAACTGTTATTTTCATTATCTACATACAGTTTAACAAAAATAATGTCCCTTTCTTCTGTTTCGAAATTCCTGTGCGTTTCCTAGTTATTTTGATTTTTAGTGTTTGATGTGGTACTAAATTAAGTAATTTATTTATTAGCAATAATAATTATCGGCTAAATATTTAATTCTTTCAACGAAACCTACCTAAATATGGTTTGTTAATGATTCTAAAAAGCCGAAATCTCTTTATCTCTTTCCAAGTAATTACAATTACAAAAAAAAACATTAGATGAACATTGATGTTAATGTTTATGGAGATATAAACATTTTTGAATTTATAGCAATATTTAATTAACAATAATAATTGTGGTATAAATAACAATTGTTAGCAATAATGATTTATAAATAACAATTACAAGAATTAATAACAATAACACTAGTACCTACATACATAAAATTAGATACTTTGTTCAAAATGTAAACCGTTCTTCTCAATACACATTTCACTGCGACGTATCATAGAACGTCTTAAGTTAACTAAATGATGCACCCTTATTTCATTGCAAGCATCTCTAATGCGATTTTGAGGTTCCTCAAGTGTATTAACCGGAGTGGTATACACTATTTCCTTAATGAATCCCCACACAAAAAAGTCAAGTGGTGTTAAATCGGGGGATCTGGGAGGCCACGCCACTGGACCTCCACGAACTATCCACCTCCCTGGATAGTTATTGTTTAGCCAATTTCTTACATTTCTGCCATAATGGGCCGGGCACCCATCAAGTTGAATCCAAGACTGTCTGCTTAAATTCAAAGGAATGACTTCCCATATATTACCATGGTGTTCTTCTAAAAATTGTAGGAAATTTTCTGAATTTACACGTTGTGGCAAGAAATAAGGTCCAAACACGTGGTTGCCGTAAATTCCAATCCAGACATTTGTACTAAATTCATGTTGAAAACTTCGTGGTCGAATGGCATGTGGGTTTTCATGTGCCCATACATGCAGATTGTGAAAATTTACTATACCACGACGAGTAAAACAAGATTCATCAGTCCACAGTATATTGGATAAGAAATCCCTATTATTTTGAATGGAGTTAAGAACCCACCTACAATAAGTAAGTCTTCGTTCAGCGTCACCTGGACATAAACCTTGAACAGGTTGAAAATGATATGGGCGTCTGTGATCCCGTTTTAAAACCCGGGAAATTTTACTTTGGGAAATACCAAGAGCAATAGCAGCACGTCGAGTACTTGTCGTTGGGTTCCTATTAAATTCCCGCAATATACGGTCTCTATCTCGTCCACGGTTGTTCTGTCGGCCCCCGGGTACATTTTTCAAACCCTCGTTAACAAATCGACGGTGGATACTCACAAAAACGGAATGATGAGGTTGTCGTCTATTTTGAAATCTTCTTCGATACTCCCTAGCTGCGTATCTTGAATTCCCATTTGCGAACCCATAAATAAAATGAATGTCGGCTTGTTCGCTATTTGTAAATGTAAACGGCATGTTACACTAATTAAAATCTGGCAAATCACATAAAATAACTTTTTAATCTTAAAAATAATAATTAATAACAGTGAAAATATTCAAGATGAAGCAAAATTGTTTGTAGATAAACTTGTAATACGTCAAACTGTCGTTTCAAAATATGACATAATGCTTACTTGTTTTCCAAGGAGTATAATATTTTGTTGCAATTATTACGTACAGTTACAAATACGCTAGTTTTGAATGGAAATTATTTAGCAAACAACAACAAAAATTGAAACAGAAATTGGTACATGCACAAGTTTAATAAAATTTAAAGGAAATTTTTAAGACTTTTGGCAACTGCACAATAATCTATTGTATTGTAAGTATATTTGTAATTTAACAGATTTCAACATATAAAAGTATTGTATTTGAGTAAGGCTTGATATAACAAATATTTATTTTGACTACATTGGAAAAAGATAAAGAATAAGAGATTTCGGCTTTTTAGAATCCTTAACACACCATATTTAGGTAGGTTTCGTTGAAAGAATTAAATATTTAGCCGATAATTATTATTGCTAATAAATAAATTACTTAATTTAGTACCACATCAAACACTAAAAATCAAAATAACTAGGAACCGCACAGGAATTTCGAAACAGAAGAAGGGACATTATTTTTGTTAAACTGTATGTAGATAATGAAAATAACAGTTTTTTTTATAGTCTTTGGCGTAGATGTTCTGTTTACGAAAGGGGTGGAGCACCCCTTCCACCCCGCCACTGTGCAAGTTTTTGAACATTCTTACCGCTTGTTTTATGCGCCTTAATTAATAGGCATTATCCCCCAAACATGAAAAAATCTAAGCATTCGTTTATAAGTCATAAAGAAAATTCGAGAAAAAAAATATAATAACGACATTACACTGTCAGAGAAACAACGGCCAATATCTCAAAAACTGTCATAGTTAGAGCAAAATTACAAGAGATCAAAATTGTTACTAAGGGGCCGTTATTTTAGAAATATGTATCAGATAATGTCAGTGGCGTACGAAAAAAAAGTTCCATTATGCAGAGTACCCGAAAAAAGTAACATCCACTATAGTATTTTCGACAGGAACAATACAACATGTTGATCCTATGCAGGTTAAGATATGTGTAAAATATTTAGTGAATATATCATTCCGTTCAGAAAATATTACACATTAATGTAAAAAAAAATGAAACTTTAACACCTTGTATCTTCCTTAGGAAGCTAGATCGGCCATATATTTATAGGCACTTTTCTTTTTAAAAACGTGCGTTCTATCCCCTGTTAAAGTTTGTCTACAAAAAACTGACTCACCCTGTATATATATATATATATATATATATATATATATATATATATATATATATATATATATATATATATATATATATATATATATATATATATATATATATATATATATATATATATATATATATATATATATATATATATATATATATATATATATATATATATATATATATATATATATATATATATATATATATATATATATATATATATATATATATATATATATATATATATATATATATATATATATATATATATATATATATATATATATATATATATATATATATATATATATATAATATATATATATATATATATATATATATATATATATATATATATATATATATATATATATTACATATATACATATATGCATATATGTATACATATATATAATAATATATATATATATATATATATATATATATATATATATATATATATATATATATATATATATATATATATATATATATAGTATAGTATATATATATATATATATATATATATATATATATATATATAATATATATATATATATATATATATATATATATATATATATATCTATACATATATATATATATATATATATATATATATATATATATATATATATATATATATATATATATATATATATATATATATATATATATATATATATAATATATATAAACCCAGTTTGCCCGTTGTGCATATTTTTATCTCTATTAATAGATGTGGATCTGTAGCTGAAGTACATGGATCTCGGTTTCCTCATTTCGGTATATATATATATATATATATTAGCTTTGAAATTCTTTGCTATTCATATTTGTTTTGTAAAAAGTAATCTTGGGTTTGTAGCATTTCATTACATAGAGAAATAAGCAAATATTTCCTTATTTCTCTATGTAATGAAATCCTACAAACCCAAGATTACTTTTCACAAAATATATATATATATATATATATATATATATATATATATATATATATATATATATATATATATATACATATATATATATATATATATATATATATATATATATATATATATATATAATATATATATATATATATATATATGTATATATATATATATATATATATATATATATATATATATATATATATATATATATATATATATATATATATATATATATATATATATATATATATATATATATATATATATATATGTAGACGTAGTAAAAATCGGTACTGATTTGAAACATTGCAGCTGCGTCGGCGCCGGGCAGAGTGCTGATTCGCGGAACTAGTCTATGTTCCTACCCGACACGCCATGCATGACGCATGAGGTTATCACTGCAATTGTAATCAGTGGCGTAGTGCCAAGTTAATGATAAATTAAGATGTTTTAATTCTAATATAAAAATATGTTTCGTTTGCATACAATAGAAACGTAATTCGCTTAACGTGCGGATTTTCTGGGGTCTCTCTTTTGTGGGGGTCCCGGCCATCTGCTCAGCCTACCCCTTTTAAATCCGTCACTGTGGTCATCGAACGATCTATGCATATGATGTTAGTAGGCTATTTATATTTGATTAGAAAATATAAGAAATTATCATTTATATTTCGCCAAAGTCTTAGATATCCTCTTTCTTCAGAATTAATTATTTACTTAAACTGAATATTGTAAAGACATAAATAATAGGTACAGTATTGTGTGTTAAAATCTAAGATTGTTTTGTAATATCCTTTATTTTTTCAGGTAAGCTGCCTTGATTTGGTAGATGGAGAGAGAACAAGAACTTCTCACAAAAATATTTAGACAGAAAATATTAGTTAAAGGTAAAAATAAATGATATATTTATAACTAATTTTCAAATCCACTTTCGGTTTTTTTGTTACCTGTGTATGCTATCCCTAATTCAAGTTATACCCCAGTCAAAATAAACGTAGGTACAAGTTTCAAATACCTTGCTACAAATAATATATGAAAAATCTCCACCGATCTGATGTTTGCTAAAAAATGATGCAAGGTCAAAGGTAAGTGGTAGCGTAAAAATAGATCAGACAATAATAATTGTAGGTCATACAATATAATTGTCTAAAAAAAATGTTCTTATACTATTTTCATATCCATCCCTGATATATGCCGATTCCAAAAGTTGAAAAACTCTTCTACATAAAGAAAGAATCCATTACGAGGATACTCGTTAAGTGCTATACCAACAAGGTACCATGTACCTTCAGTTTTTGATATTGCTGCTCTAGGGCTTCATCAGCGCCAAGTGCACAAAATGGCACTGAACAATTTTTAATTTCTTCAACAATATTTCCAGTCCAGTCGTGTCTTTTGTCCAGAAACGGAATACTATTATTGTATCAAAGAGTGTTGTCAGCGTTTCTTTTTCATCTATATAGGTATAATGACACAAGCAAATGCTCTCCTGCATTGGCGACGTCGCGTCGTCAGGATTAGCTGTAAGGTTTTTGAATATCTCGATGACCTCGCTTAGGGATCCCCTTTTCCCAAGAACTGTAAGGAACTTCAAATTCCCTTGCTAAAAGAGAGCCGAGGTTGTGTCATAGCCGCTGAAGGCATGAACCAAGAGGATATATTTCTCAATGTGGCTACCATCCTTCAGATTGTGTGTAAAATGCATTTGCTAAGAGATATTTCCTTTTGCCGGCTTCTGGAAGTATATGTTTTGATGAGATGAACCCAGTGCTGTTAGTAAGTATGACAAGAAGGTCAACATCTCCAACAATAATTACCGAAGGGTATGCGGACGATACTTCTCCAGCGTTATAAGTGTGTCTGCATCTTCCGTAGCCTGTTTAACAATGAAGTTAGCTTCTTCAAATTCATTTTTCAGCATGGCGATAAAGCGCCGTTTGTTTTCATATGCAGCATAAATAAATAAATAAAGTTCCACCTAAAAATGTATAGAACATTTCCTCTCCTTTAATTTGTAAAGTATATTTTTTGCACTAGGAGGTACCGGAAGCAAGATATTTTGAAAATCCTGTTTTGGGTGCCATCTTGGCAATATGGCGGAGCGAGCGGCAAAGGTATGATGGGGCAAATCTAGTATGTTAAGTAGGACAATAAAAACTAACGATTCCCAAAAAACAAAAGTTCCTCATTTATTCGTACCAAAGCTCCTTTTTTCGACGTACCTACTGGGCTATATGTCGAATTTATGTTCATGAGCAGACTTCTAACAGGCCAGGCAATTTTATTTTTGACTGATTAATTCCTCACAGGTAAAACTCAGCGGAAATGGATTGGGGGAGTAGAGAGTACTTATTCTGTCATAAACCGAACAGCTGACCTCGTGCGGGGGCTGAACGGTAGGGGTGAAAAGTGTTTTTTCGCAATTCCCGGCAAAAGTAATGGTTTCAGAGAAAAAAATTCAATGAGAAAGTTGTAGGTAATACAAAAATGTACAACTTTTGTTTGAAAATTTTTCTCACATAACCTCAAAATCTTTGCGTAAAATTTAAAACATATGTTTTTGATTTTTTATTTTTCATTTCACGAAAAATAAAGTTATCAGTATGAAATTCGGACTAATCATACTGTTTTGTATGACGAATAAATAGATTTTTTTTTATTTGCGATAACTTAATTAATTTTTCAGAAATTAACGTTTTTCGAAAAAAAAAGCGTTTTTTCAAGTCGGTCAAGAACTTCCTAGATTTTATTTTAGATCGCTCATTTTTTTAAATCTCTTCGTAATTACACCAACTTTTCAAAAAGAAAATAAAAATATAGTACTTCTAGCAAAAAAAATTGTTAAAAACGCAAAAAACTGAAAAATTGTCATTTTTTCGTTTTTATCCCTATACAATGAAATTAATATACGTTTTATAATGAAGTAAGGTTGAAATACTATTATTATATAATATTAATTGTGCTTAAAATTATGTAAATATTTCATAAAACCAAATATAGCCAAAAAGTATAAAAAAACGTTTATTTTATAAAAAGTACTATACTCGTACAATAAACTTGAAAAAAGTACATAAAAATGCTAATTTAGTTTTGCTCTTTTTGCTGCGATTCTTCTGGGTTATATTTTTCTTCTTCTTCTTCTTCTACTTCTCTTTCATCTTCTTCGCATTCATTTAAATTTGTATTATCTTCCTCGACAACCAGCTCAGAAAGAATACCGTTTGGACCTTCTACATCTATTTGTTGAGCTTCAATATTACAGCAAACATTAGAATCGCTACATGTTTTACACAGATCCGTACATTTAAGACCGTGTTTCCGGCAGCTGCAGCGTAATGTATTACATCCCTTTGAGCAGGTACAAAAAATTTTTTGTAGGAAACTATCCGGAAAAAGTTGATCTTCCGTATAGTTTGGAATGAGAATACCTTCGCTGCACGTCTCCCAACCCCAATCCGTTGAATCTTTTGGATTTCCGAGCCATGTGTGGAGCTGATGGTATGCACGAAAAATGTGCTGCTTTGCAGCTCCTATGGTGGGTGATAACTCTTCTAACTTGAATGTTGTTTTTATCGACGCAGTTTGATACATATCAAACCTTCATTCATTTAACGACAAATTCGATTTTTTGCTGTACAGGGTAAGTCTCTTAAGATTGACACCCCCCCTTATCTCACTTATCCTTTGCCGATTTAACTCATTCAAAAAAGGAGTGGACGCGGTTTTTGATGAATTTTTATAATCTGAGCACGGATATTAAAAATCTTGTAAGATATACAGGGTGGAAAATACAACATGATTTTTTTAAATAGAACGCCCCGTATATTTTTATACCAAAATAATATCCTAAATTTTCTGAATAAAAAATATCTAATTGTTATATAATCACTCCACCTGTTCGTGAGATATTACTAAAAACTTATCACATTACGGGTGTCAATTATAAAACAAAAAACATATCAAGATACCTCTGGAAACAATGCCATTTATTGAGATAATAAATAAATAATATATAGGTGACAATAACAGTAATAACAAGAGACAATAATGAGTATGTATGTATGTATGTATGTATGTATATGGGTCGGAGTGTAGTGGAAGGTAGTGTTACACTCCCATTCCACCACAGCACTTAGACCTCATTAGCCTTTTTGTGCATTCCTCCTTTTTACTTGAGTACTTTTCTTCAAACCATCCTATTTATTACGGGTGGCCTGGTGGCAAAGTCTCTACAATTTGTATGTATGATAGTATGGTTCTGAGTTACCGAGATTAATTACTCTGGTCCTCATTACCATTTATCTGGGACCACGCGTTCGCGGCAGATGTGTTGAGTGTTCCCAGGTCTCGGGCAGACGCCACAGTCCGGGCCCAAGCCTGCCTAGGTCACCCATCCAAGTGCCACCAACGCCCGCCCAGCATAAGTTTGAAGATCTTACCGGTCATGTCTAAGCGGCTAGGCAGTCCCATTCAGTCACCTTAGTCGCCTCTTACGACAGGTAGGAGGTACCCTGGGTCTATTCTACAATTGTGGCCCCGAACCCAGAGGGGGAAGACAATAACGAGTAATAACAATAAACAACATAAGCCTAATAAAAACAAATAAAAGTCAATATTAATACAGTAACACAATAGAGTAACACAATTTTATTTATTTACACGTAACGTAATTAAGTATTTTCCACGTAACCACCACCATTCTGAATACACATTTGGCATCGCTTTATAAAATTGCTTCTCACCCTTTGAAATATATCACCATTTTGGTTTAATTCCTCAATTTTTACACATATGCATTCTTTTAACTCATTCATATTATTAAAATCCCCAGTTTCGTATATATCACGTTTTATCGTACCCCAGAGAAAAAAATCCATAGGTGTTAAGTCCGGACTTTTAGCGGGCCAATGTATAACACCGTGCCTTCCTATCCAAATAGGATATTTTCTGTTTAGGTATTCGGTGACGTTCCTTGCAGAGTATCGTGGTGCTCCATCCTGCTGCCAAATAACAGATCTGTTGTCCACTAAATTAATATTATCTAAATAATTTTCAACTGGGTGTTGAAGAATATCCACATAACGTTGTGCATTTAAGGGCCCATTTATAAATACAGGACCTACAATAGCATCCTTGTGGATGCCACATCACACGTTTACAGTTTGGTATCCTTTTTTTTTAATTTTTTTTTACAATATGTGGATTTTCCGCTGCCCAGTAATGTGCATTTTTTCTGTTAAAAATTCCCGCAGTAGAAAAACTGCTTTCGTCAGTCCAAAAGACATGACTTAGAAACTCATCATCTTCCTCTATTCTATCAAGTATGTCTCTGCAGAAGGTTAACCTGTCTTGAAGGTTGTTGTCGTCTAAATATTGAACGGGCAAAATACTATATGGTTTAAAATTATGGCGATGTAATATTTTTATCACACTTCTATGTGATATATCCAATTCTATTGCTGCGGCATAGGATGATTTGGACGGATTTTCAGCAAAATATAATAACGCGTTGAGTTCTGTGTCTTCTCCTGTTTTTGTTCTTGGCCTTTCCCTTTTCTTGTCCCTCAGAGATTCGGTATTCCTAAACTTTGCATAAATGTGTTTAAAACTATTTTTGGAAGGAGGTAGCCTTTCTCGAAATAACCTAACATACTCCCTCCGAGCAAGAGACTTATTATTGTTGCACTGAATATAAATTTCAAGTAACTCTTTTCGCTCTTCCAATGAATATACCATTTTCAAAATAACTTGCTTCTTTACGAACACTAAGTATTTTTTACGCTAATATCTAAGAGAGTGAATTACTATCTCACAAAAAACTGGATGACATCTGTCAACAAATAAACAATGCAAATATGCATTGTTTCCAGAGTATCTTAATGTTCTTATTTTATAATTGACGCCCGTAATGTGATAAGTTTTTAGTAATATCTCACGAACAGGTAGAGTGATTATATAACAATTACACATTTTTGGATTCAGAAAATTAGGGACATTATTTTGGTCCGAAAATATACGGGGTGTTTTATTTAAAAAAAATCATGTTTTATTTTCCACCCTGTACCTATATTTTACGAGATTTTTAATATCTGTTCTCAGATTATAAAAATTCATCAATAACCGTGTTTACTCCCTTTTTAAATTAGTTAAATCGGCAAAGGATAAGTGAGATAAGGGGGTGTCAATCTTAAGAGACTTACCCGGTACATGGCTGAAATTAATTTGCAGCCATTTTCTACAAGCAAATCTTTATCGGCATTTGCGTTATAAAAAGTATCAGCCAAATCTGCAAAATTTTCTACTTCTTATAAAGAGTTGACTGCACTTCTTTTGTCTTTTTCTGTGAAAAATGTATTTACGATACAAATCGTACGTAAAATTTTTAAATAAGCATCAGAACAATCAATATTCAGCTGATTCATCAAAACCAAAATATCAACGTCTTGACCAACAAGAATGTTACGTTTTAGCACCCTTCGCTAGTTGTAGTGCTGTATTGACAATAAGAGTATCCGCGTCTTCTTGTGCTTGTGCACAAGAAAAGCCAGCCGATTTCAGCTCCGCAGACAAAAGTTAGATTAGTTTGTTTTTATTATTTTCATTAGCCAGAAACTTTTCCGGTGTAAATGACAATTTGATGTGTCCATCAAAGTTGTGAACATTTGGAGCGACTGTTAATGCACTTTGTCTGCGTGAACGTTCACTGGCTTTCGTGCTACTTGATGGAATGGATGCTGGTGTTTCTGGTGTTTCATTTGCATTCGGGTACCCATTAAATACACTGTATTCGGAGCGCAGCTGACGCTCTGAAAATTCAAATACTGACTGTAAATACGCCCTCTATGATGTTTCGATATGTGCGTGAACTAATAAATTTAAAATTCTATTTGAAGGTAAATAAGAAAATAAGAGCTGATCAATGCCGGCGAAAACTAATTCTAGTCTGAAAATGCTAATTTTTCAGTTTTTTGCGTTTTTAATAATTTTTTTTTGCTAGAATTGCTATATTTTGATTTTATTTTTCTGAAAGTTGGTGTAATTACGAAGAGATTAAAAAAAATGAGCCGTCTGAGATAAAATCTAGGAAGTTCTTGACCGACTTGTACAAAACGCTTTTTTTTCGAAAAACGTCAATTTCTCAAAAATTAATTAAGTTATCGCAAATAAAAATTCTATTAAAAAGTTAAAAAATTCTACTTATTCGTCATACAAAACAGTACGGTTAATCCGAATTTCATACTTATAACTTTATTTTTCGTGAAATGAAAAATAAAAAACAAAAAATATGGTTTTTTAAATTATAGGCAAAGATTTTGAGGTTGTGAGAAAAATTTTCGAACAAAAGTTGTACAAGAGGTCGGTTTATGACAGAATAACTACTCTCTACCCACAATCCATTTCCGCTGAGTTTTACCTGTTAGGAATTAATCGGGAAATTCATGTTTTTGAGCTAATTTGCCTGGCCTATAAGATAATATTTATTTCTGATTGATTTCTGATAATATCTCACCCACCATCAAATGTTGCTGATTATAATCTAGCTAAAAATAAATTTGTGCAATACTTCATGAAAATATGTCATACCCAAAAGAAGTTTGCAAAGAATTAACTGAAAGCAATCAATAACTGCATGCATGTCTGTATGTTCAGAAAAAGCAGTCGCTATGCAAAATTGTTAGAAAATCAATCTATTAAATTAATGTAAACTTTTAAATCCACTTAAAAAGGGAAATTGTCAAGATGATTAATTATTTACGAAGTGATGTCGTAAACATTCTTACTGGTTTAACCTAAACTTCATGTCAGGTTTTAAGTCTTGTATTATTCTAAATCGACTGGAAATGTTGTCAACAAAATGTGCATTTTTTATCGTTGCAAAGCCTATCACCCCATATTTAGTCTCTCTTTCAAAATACACTCTTGACTTGCCCTCGCTTTGTTTTATTTTTTGTTGCCGCTTTTTTAGCGAGTACGAAAGAAAAGGGACTAGAGCTTTTTCGGCTATTTAATTTTTTAGGTTTCCTTTCGCCTTCGACATGCATTATTACATCGAGAGAAGTTTCAGAAGTACGGGCGAACTTTATAGATTTATTATTAATTTTATCGTTCCTAAGTTTTTACGGCCTCAACTAGGTATGGAAACAAATTATATTAATAATCGAAATCAGTAATTTGTTTATACGGTGGATACGATAATTTTTATACAATGGATGATGGATGACATACATGATACGAGATAAAAACAAGAAAATGTAGCCAACAATAAATTTAGTAAAGTTTTTCTTGGTCGGTTTAGGATCAATATGAAATTACATTTTTTTAAAACAAATTTTATACAAACGCCTCAAAAACAATTATGAGCAAACAGTAATAAATTAAGTAATCAAAGACAATTTTAGAAAAACAAAACAATTTTTAAAGAATCATCCAGAAATTTTTTTCACTAGGTCACACAAAGGAAATATAACTGTACTTATGGATAAAATTGACTATAAATCAAAAATTAATAGTTTATTAATTAGATGACCCTTGGGTTTACCAAAAATTACCTGATGATCCAACTAACAGATATCAAACAAAATGTAACAATTTAATACATAAACTAAGGGACCAAAAATATATAGATGAACAACAATGTCAAAAATTAAAAACATGATTCAAAACCGCGAAGAATTTATGGTCTATTCACAGTACCTAAATACAATAATTTATGACCCATAGTACCATGCATAAAGTCACCGTTATACAAAATATCTTAAGTAATTACTTAATTAGCAAGTGTTGTCTAATCTAACGTTTCATTATAGCATTAAAAACTGGTATGAACTGTTTGAACTAATTAGTAATATAAGTTTGCCAAATTATATTCTACTAACTTTAGATATTATCAGCCTTTTCACAAATATGCCAAGAAATTCTGGGAAGCAGGGTTACTACATGGGTAACCCGGCTAGTCCCATAATTGCTAATTTGGTAATGGTAGTACCTCATTAATAATGCTATTCAAATAATTCCTAAAGGCGATATAAAACCTATAGGCGATATCAAATTTATTTGAAAAAAAAATACATAAGTAATATCTTTACAGATGCATCAATCTAGTCGAGAATAATATTACCTTATAAGCATCGTACTGCTGAAACAAACCACTTAGAAGTTGTACAAGTTCTTTCACCTTCATTGAGGATCTTCAGAGTGATGTACGATTGGTCCTATTGAATGATACTTGAATTTAAAATATTAATTCTTCAACACTTTTAGTGACATTTTATGATATTAGTTTTTGACGGAACTGAAATTCACAGAAAACACAAACCTATTCTACTAATATCTTGTAGAATCTATTAAAACAACTACTTTTCCTAGCTATATGCTAGAAAATATTGAATTATATATACAATAGAATACTGAAGCATTTAAAGAGGGAGTGATACGGAAATTGCTTGCTTGTCTCCTATTATGGAAACTCAAAGTTTTGTAACTCTTCGTCGATTAGCGGTATAAATTAATGTTTTTGCCTCTGGGTAACTCGGTTGCAGAAAGTTTCTGTCCAGGGTTGTTTACTTAGCATATTGTAACTATCTTACAATAATGTTTGCTTACTGGTTGAATAATTTAATGTCTCAATTATTATCCTTCATAAATACACATTATATGTTCAGTTTCAAAGCCATCATCATTATCACACTCAACGAAAAGGCACGTAATATCCATGCATCAGTTTTATTGGGACACGAAGTTATGATTGTCAATCCATTATTTTTAGTAATTGATTGATCTATTATGTTTATTGAATTGATATGCAATCGTTTATCAATATTAACATTTTCATTATGCATTTTATAATGGAATTTTGTATTAAGACATTGTATTATTTGACATTAAGAACATTGTTCACTGTACTGGCAACAACGTTAGTTAATCCACAACTCAGATTTGTGGATGTTATAAAGACCGTACATTGTGTCAACAATTATGTTATTTTTTCCAACGCATCGTATTTCATATATTCAATCAAAATTCGTGATTTTTAATAATTAATTTCGTCCGACCGGCGACTCCGGCATTTATTCACATACATATTCAGGTCCATGTTCTTTTGTTGTATGGGAGCCCATACTTCCCATACGTTTTGTTGTATGGGAGCCCATACGTTCATTTGTTGTATTAAATATTTATTTTAGTATTTTGTTAGTATTTATAGTTATAGCGGCAACAGAAATACATCATCTGTGAAAATTTCAACTGTCTAACTAACACAGTTCATGAAATACAGCCTGTTGACAGACGGACGGACGGACGGACAGCGGAATCTTAGTAATAGGGTCCCGTTTTACCCTTTGGGTACGGAACCCTAAAAATATCTACTTACCTTATTAATTAGGCAAGCAGAAGCGTTCACGTATCTGCAAACTCAACCCTTGGACGAAAGCGTTCATCAGCATGAATGCGATGGTTGCAACTATTAAACGCATTACTAGATTGATAATGTATTTTTGATATACTGGATAGGGCTGGAAACTTTGATGTAATTATAACACTCGGAGTAGTTTCCACAAACACCAAAACACTTTCACTTCGCTCGACGTGCGTTTCGCCAACCAAGTTGTCATCATCCGATTAAAACTAATCTTAAACTAAAAATCTACCCTATTTATACTATTTTCATGGTGACGTCATTACTCACGCTTCACTGATCAGTTGCTAAGCAACGTGTAAAGCGGGCTATACGGTATAGGTCCCTTGTCGCTATTCATACTGTTTTTACATTTTACAATTTCTATGCTCTCAAATGCATCCAACTGTCTATAATTGGTCACTTTTTAACTAATTTTAAATTACTAATATATTCTATGATTGTTGTCAAAAGCATGTTGTGCAACACTACACAGAAAAAATTGCATCATGCGAAGACAAATATATCGTGTAGTTGAGCTATGTTTAATTGACCTAAGTACCTATTTAATTACATTAATCACGAATTACTTGAATCAACGAAATTCGCATATTTGATATCCATCTATCACATGTTTGAACAATGCTGTTTGAATCAAAAGTTCGAGTTACTTAAATGAAATAATTATTATTAATCAATTTATGATAAGTTGACCTGAATGCGTCGATGATTAGCTGAATTGTAGAAATTGGTACAATCTTTAGAGTTTAGAGAACTAAATATTTAAAATATTTGCCCCAATCGTTTTCAAGGCTAATCCAATAATAAATATATTTGTTACAAGCTTCCCCGTACATGTATATGCTAATTTTTAGCTTGGCATCTATTTCTTTTTTGAAATACTTTCGCCGGGTGATTATATTTTGTTTCTGCGGTGTTCTAGACTATCCGGTATTGTGTCTTTTCTCCCTCGACCTTGGGCGGGGGAATGGGGATGGGATGTTGCGGGCGTTAGTTTTACATTTAGTTTTTAGTTAGTTGTTAGTACTACATAAAAGCGGGGCTTCCCCGTACTCGGCGTACGATTTTTATATACCTACTAGGTACCCCCGACGCGTGCGCCGGCCAAAGCATTTAGTTTTCGTATGTTCAACGTTCATCACATGCGTCCATGCGGGTCCCTCCATAATAATTAATTATTAGTTGTCCCTTTTAAATAATAATGATTATTATTATTAAGGAAGTACGGAGTAAAATTGTGAAAACTGTGACTACAAGCTGAATAATGGATGAATTCCTTAGTGCAAATAAACTGGTGCATTTAAAAGTAATATCCGAGGGTAAGTGCATACACACACATACACACCTCTTTTTTAAACCTAAATAAACATCAAGATAAATGGCAGGCGACACTCGGCTGGCCCTATCAAAATCATTTGTACAAAAAACTTGTTCTAAGTAAAATTCATGTATAGATAGGTTGCTTAAATTAAAAAGTATAGGAGCAATATTTTGTAAATGTCCTATTTTTTGATTTCATGCAACATGGCGTCTGAGCCCAGTAATTAATTTCTTATCTAGGTAACGTGGTGTGCTACCACGTTATCTAGATAACCACGTTACCACGTTAGGGGCCCAATGGGGCCTAAGTACAGCGGATCTCTGATCCGCACTCCGGACAAATTCCAGAATTCCAGATAGGTAACGTGGTTTAAGACGCCATGTTTCATCAAAAATAGCCTATTATAGTTTCCATTATACCTATACAATACGAGAAAAGGTTGGGTTTAATCAATGTTATATATTTTTGTCTCAAATACATATATATATATATATATATATATATATATATATATATATATATATATATATATATATATATATATATATATATATATATATATATATATATATATATATATATATATATATATATATATATATATATATTAGGAAGAAGTCTGGCATTTTTCATTGATACCTATACCCGTTTACATTAACTTTTTTTTAAAAAATTAATTGAAATTTACATAATACAATACCAGAAAGGGTTGGGTTCAGTGACTCTTCTATGTTTTTGTCTCAAATACATATGTATTAGGAAGAACTCTGATATTCTTCAATGAAATCTATACCCGTTTCCATTAACTTTCTACTTTCTAAGTAATTGATTGGAATTTACTTATAAAGTCATGTTTGGTCTGGCGGTTGTTTTAAGATTAATTTTAGTAGTCACCACTAATCGGGCATTTAAGAAACCTGGCACTTCAAAGTCAAATTCAGCTGATTTTAGTTGTTGTAGGACATAAACTATGTAGGTATTGTGTTTATGCAGGATGTCCCGAAACTAGACGTCAATATTTTAAGCACGTTATTCTATACGCCCTAAAACAGAGATAAAAGTTTATATAAACTAGGTCCCGCAACTTGTGAAGACCTGATTATGGGAGGGGCCTGGGAACAATTTGCCCCATCTTTTTTGTACTAACAGTTTTATGAGTTTGGATCCAAAAATATTAGTTGAATCCTTTTTACGTATAAAAAAGGTACTCTCGCCTCAAGTCAATGGGATGCCATGTGCTTTTTTTACATTATTTATATTTTTTTTTGACATTTGATAGCTGTCACTTTTTTGACATTTGAGAGCTGTCATTTTTTGACATTTGACGAATGTAATTTTTTTGACATCTGACAGTTTTGACATTGAACAGTTGCCATTTTATTGACATTTATCATAATGCTGCTTATTTAGACTAGAATAACACCCTGTATCTGAAAAACTAAGAAGTTGCGGACCCTAGCTTAAATAAACTTTTATCTTTATTTTAGGGTGTCTAGAATACGAGGTTAAAAATATTGACGTCTAATTTCGGGACACTCTGTATAGCAAGAACAGATGAGAATCAATAGCTTGCTATTCACAAACCCATCAATGGCTATTCAGAAACCGGTGGGTAATCTCTTTGTTTATGTCCTACAGGAGCCATATTGTGATTGCGCAAGTCGGTTCCATTAAATGTCCTATTACATCTAACTAAGAGACCCAGTTTTCTCTCAAAGATCATTGTTTTTAGAACAGAATATTGAGGATTTTGAAATCGTAGAGCTTCTAAGAGATGACCAGATAGAGGTAGAGGTCGGTTAACGACAACATTGGGGACAAGGTTCGTCTGAAAAGAAATTACGAAGAAATAAGAAATTAGAAGATATTAATTAGAACGGCTAGTTATTCCAGAACGTATACGAATTTTTCCTAACCCTGTATAAGTACCTAAGA
>CAXKVY010008727.1:0-21296 GCA_964058915.1 Tetropium fuscum | reverse complement strand
CTACTACAAGAAGTAGCAGAACAACAAGAATTATGCAAATGGCAACTGAACAGCGAGAAGATTTTATTGAAGAATGGATACTATTTAGAATGAGTAATAATTCTTTTACTAATTCTAAACTGTTAGTTCTAAAAGAACTTTAATAATTTAAAAATACAACTGCCTATAAGAAAGTGGGATTTGACGTTTTCCAGTTTCGAAAACTTTTTCAAATAACACAACTAACCTAAATATCTGTGATTCCTTGATAGCGTATTAATCAACCCTTGTTTACTCAATTTTGCCATAACTGTATCATTTTTATATCTCTTTCGATTTCCGAGTTCCTCAGAGGTATTTATCAAAATGCCAAATATCACGGTGATGAGGCTACCACAGAAGATGATACTAATAAATCGAAAATATTGCAGACGAAAATGAGATGGACGCCAGAGCAAAAGAGCGTAACAACTTACTTTAAAAACAATATAAAAATGAAGGAATACACCCACCAAGTTAGAAATAGAAGAATTCCGAAAGCAGTATCCCATTATAGGAAACAAAGAGTGGAAGAAAATTAAAGCTTTTATTTTTAATGAATATAACAAAACTAAATAATAACTTGAGTTCGGAATATTTTACACCCCTCTAATTTTTATTATTAGGATATAACATTTTACTGTGCTACTACATATAACTGTGCTTTATTAAAATAATAAATTACTTTTATTTTATAATAATTGCATTAATTGAAAATATGTGCACCATTTTTAAAAGCCGACCTCAGAATACTAGTAGCTTTCTTGCACTGATTCCAACCGCTGTCGACAGATTTATCAATCATTGTAAAAAAAATCTGGTAGATTATCTCTATTTACTATTATTATTTGCTCTTATATTAGAGTAGTCTAATTTTCTTGATGATATACAGTGTATCCCCAAATTGACCGCAAAAGAAAGTATAATTTTTGAATAAGGAATTCCTTATAAAAATACCTGCTTGTTTTAAAACTCCCAAAATTATATCAAAATGAACTGCACACCTAGTATATTTTATATGTATGTATTCCGTACATGTTTTATATGTAGGTACTCATGATATTAACCATTCAGCATTCAATTAATATAAAAAACTAAGTATCTACCTCTATTTTTATTAATACAGATATACATTCGTTGGTTATGGCTTTCGCGGCCGCAATTCATTATATGATGGTGTCTCGGGTATCGCCACGTTAAAATAACGTAGGTCGTCGGCAACGTGCAACAATTCTGTTGACAATGTTAACATGCAAGTATAAAATTTATTTTCTAAATTATTATTATAACACTGGATTACAAAAGTTTGTATTTTAATGTTATCATTCTTATATTAACTATAATCACATTTTGACAAAACGGTAATATTTTTGTCATTTGTCAACAAAGAACACTGATTTATTTTATTGATTCCTAGTATTTGTATTAAAAGTTGGTATTATTTTAGATTTTCATAACACCTCTAACAACTCTTCCTAATATTTTTCATTCAAAAAAACAGTTTCATTGTTCGTAAATACTCATTATAGTTAATTCAAATATATCTGTTTATACACACAAATAATGTGAGATTCGTAGAGTAGGCAACATTGCATGATCTCGTTTTCCATAGTACTACCAATATATATCGTGTGTATATTAAAAGGGATCTCGTATTCTTATTATTTGGAAGGACCTCATATTGTTCGATTTTATAGCAAACATAAAATTCGTAATTTTTAGAAAAAAATCATATCTATTACCATTTTTTGAAAATTATATCATTAAAACCCAGTTTGCCTGTTGTGCATATTTTTATCTCTATTAATAGATGTGGATCTCGAATTGTAGCTGAAGTACATGGATCTCGGTTTCCTTATTTCGGTATATATATATATATATATATATATATATATATATATATATATATATATATATATATATATATATATATATATACAGGGTGAGTCAGTTTTTTGTAGACAAACTTTAACCGGGGATAGAACGCACGTTTTTAAAAAGAAAAGTGTCTATAAAGATATGGCCGATCTAGCTTCCTAAGGAAGATACAGGGTGTTAAAATTTAATTTTTTTTTACATTAATGTGTAATATTTTCTGAACGGAATGATATATTCACTAAATATTTTACACATATCTTAACCTGCATAGGATGAACATGTTGTATTGTTCCTGTCGAAAATACTATAGTGGATGTTACTTTTTTCGGGTACTTCGACTATTCTGCATAATAGAACTTTTTTTTCGTACGCCACTGACATTATCTGATACATATTTCTAAAATAACGGCCCCTTAGTAACAATTTTGATCTCTTGTAATTTTGCTCTAACTATGACAGTTTTCGAGATATTGGCCGTTGTTTCTCTGACAGTGTAATGTCGTTATTATAATTTTTTTTTCTCGAATTTTCTTTATGACTTATAAACGAACGCTTAGATTTTTTCATGTTTGGGGAATAATGCCTATTAATTAAGGCGCATAAAACAAGCGGTAAGAATGCTCAAAAACTTGCACAGTGGCGGGGTGGAAGGGGTGCTCCACCCCTTTCGTAAACAGAACTTCTACGCCAAAGACTATTTAAAAAAACTGTTATTTTCATTATCTACATACAGTTTAACAAAAATAATGTCCCTTTCTTCTGTTTCGAAATTCCTGTGCGTTTCCTAGTTATTTTGATTTTTAGTGTTTGATGTGGTACTAAATTAAGTAATTTATTTATTAGCAATAATAATTATCGGCTAAATATTTAATTCTTTCAACGAAACCTACCTAAATATGGTTTGTTAATGATTCTAAAAAGCCGAAATCTCTTTATCTCTTTCCAAGTAATTACAATTACAAAAAAAAACATTAGATGAACATTGATGTTAATGTTTATGGAGATATAAACATTTTTGAATTTATAGCAATATTTAATTAACAATAATAATTGTGGTATAAATAACAATTGTTAGCAATAATGATTTATAAATAACAATTACAAGAATTAATAACAATAACACTAGTACCTACATACATAAAATTAGATACTTTGTTCAAAATGTAAACCGTTCTTCTCAATACACATTTCACTGCGACGTATCATAGAACGTCTTAAGTTAACTAAATGATGCACCCTTATTTCATTGCAAGCATCTCTAATGCGATTTTGAGGTTCCTCAAGTGTATTAACCGGAGTGGTATACACTATTTCCTTAATGAATCCCCACACAAAAAAGTCAAGTGGTGTTAAATCGGGGGATCTGGGAGGCCACGCCACTGGACCTCCACGAACTATCCACCTCCCTGGATAGTTATTGTTTAGCCAATTTCTTACATTTCTGCCATAATGGGCCGGGCACCCATCAAGTTGAATCCAAGACTGTCTGCTTAAATTCAAAGGAATGACTTCCCATATATTACCATGGTGTTCTTCTAAAAATTGTAGGAAATTTTCTGAATTTACACGTTGTGGCAAGAAATAAGGTCCAAACACGTGGTTGCCGTAAATTCCAATCCAGACATTTGTACTAAATTCATGTTGAAAACTTCGTGGTCGAATGGCATGTGGGTTTTCATGTGCCCATACATGCAGATTGTGAAAATTTACTATACCACGACGAGTAAAACAAGATTCATCAGTCCACAGTATATTGGATAAGAAATCCCTATTATTTTGAATGGAGTTAAGAACCCACCTACAATAAGTAAGTCTTCGTTCAGCGTCACCTGGACATAAACCTTGAACAGGTTGAAAATGATATGGGCGTCTGTGATCCCGTTTTAAAACCCGGGAAATTTTACTTTGGGAAATACCAAGAGCAATAGCAGCACGTCGAGTACTTGTCGTTGGGTTCCTATTAAATTCCCGCAATATACGGTCTCTATCTCGTCCACGGTTGTTCTGTCGGCCCCCGGGTACATTTTTCAAACCCTCGTTAACAAATCGACGGTGGATACTCACAAAAACGGAATGATGAGGTTGTCGTCTATTTTGAAATCTTCTTCGATACTCCCTAGCTGCGTATCTTGAATTCCCATTTGCGAACCCATAAATAAAATGAATGTCGGCTTGTTCGCTATTTGTAAATGTAAACGGCATGTTACACTAATTAAAATCTGGCAAATCACATAAAATAACTTTTTAATCTTAAAAATAATAATTAATAACAGTGAAAATATTCAAGATGAAGCAAAATTGTTTGTAGATAAACTTGTAATACGTCAAACTGTCGTTTCAAAATATGACATAATGCTTACTTGTTTTCCAAGGAGTATAATATTTTGTTGCAATTATTACGTACAGTTACAAATACGCTAGTTTTGAATGGAAATTATTTAGCAAACAACAACAAAAATTGAAACAGAAATTGGTACATGCACAAGTTTAATAAAATTTAAAGGAAATTTTTAAGACTTTTGGCAACTGCACAATAATCTATTGTATTGTAAGTATATTTGTAATTTAACAGATTTCAACATATAAAAGTATTGTATTTGAGTAAGGCTTGATATAACAAATATTTATTTTGACTACATTGGAAAAAGATAAAGAATAAGAGATTTCGGCTTTTTAGAATCCTTAACACACCATATTTAGGTAGGTTTCGTTGAAAGAATTAAATATTTAGCCGATAATTATTATTGCTAATAAATAAATTACTTAATTTAGTACCACATCAAACACTAAAAATCAAAATAACTAGGAACCGCACAGGAATTTCGAAACAGAAGAAGGGACATTATTTTTGTTAAACTGTATGTAGATAATGAAAATAACAGTTTTTTTTATAGTCTTTGGCGTAGATGTTCTGTTTACGAAAGGGGTGGAGCACCCCTTCCACCCCGCCACTGTGCAAGTTTTTGAACATTCTTACCGCTTGTTTTATGCGCCTTAATTAATAGGCATTATCCCCCAAACATGAAAAAATCTAAGCATTCGTTTATAAGTCATAAAGAAAATTCGAGAAAAAAAATATAATAACGACATTACACTGTCAGAGAAACAACGGCCAATATCTCAAAAACTGTCATAGTTAGAGCAAAATTACAAGAGATCAAAATTGTTACTAAGGGGCCGTTATTTTAGAAATATGTATCAGATAATGTCAGTGGCGTACGAAAAAAAAGTTCCATTATGCAGAGTACCCGAAAAAAGTAACATCCACTATAGTATTTTCGACAGGAACAATACAACATGTTGATCCTATGCAGGTTAAGATATGTGTAAAATATTTAGTGAATATATCATTCCGTTCAGAAAATATTACACATTAATGTAAAAAAAAATGAAACTTTAACACCTTGTATCTTCCTTAGGAAGCTAGATCGGCCATATATTTATAGGCACTTTTCTTTTTAAAAACGTGCGTTCTATCCCCTGTTAAAGTTTGTCTACAAAAAACTGACTCACCCTGTATATATATATATATATATATATATATATATATATATATATATATATATATATATATATATATATATATATATATATATCTATATATATATATATATATATATATATATATATATATATATATATATATATATATATATATATATATATATATATATATATATATATATATATATATATATCTATATATATATATATATATATATATATATATATATATATATATATATATATATATATATATATATATATATATATATATATATATCTATACATATATACATATATGCATATATGTATACATATATATATATATATATATATATATATATATATATATATATATATATATATATATATATATATATATATATATATATATATATATATATATATATGTATAGATATATATATATATATATATATATATATATATATATATATATATATATATATATATATATATATATATATATATATATATATATATCTATACATATATATATATATATATATATATATATATATATATATATATATATATATATATATATATATATATATATATATATATATATATATATATATATATATATATATAAAACCCAGTTTGCCCGTTGTGCATATTTTTATCTCTATTAATAGATGTGGATCTGTAGCTGAAGTACATGGATCTCGGTTTCCTCATTTCGGTATATATATATATATATATATTAGCTTTGAAATTCTTTGCTATTCATATTTGTTTTGTAAAAAGTAATCTTGGGTTTGTAGCATTTCATTACATAGAGAAATAAGCAAATATTTCCTTATTTCTCTATGTAATGAAATCCTACAAACCCAAGATTACTTTTCACAAAATATATATATATATATATATATATATATATATATATATATATATATATATATATATATATATATATACATATATATATATATATATATATATATATATATATATATATATATATATATATATATATATATATATATATGTATATATATATATATATATATATATATATATATATATATATATATATATATATTATATTATATATATATATATATATATATATATATATATATATATATATATATATATATATATATGTAGACGTAGTAAAAATCGGTACTGATTTGAAACATTGCAGCTGCGTCGGCGCCGGGCAGAGTGCTGATTCGCGGAACTAGTCTATGTTCCTACCCGACACGCCATGCATGACGCATGAGGTTATCACTGCAATTGTAATCAGTGGCGTAGTGCCAAGTTAATGATAAATTAAGATGTTTTAATTCTAATATAAAAATATGTTTCGTTTGCATACAATAGAAACGTAATTCGCTTAACGTGCGGATTTTCTGGGGTCTCTCTTTTGTGGGGGTCCCGGCCATCTGCTCAGCCTACCCCTTTTAAATCCGTCACTGTGGTCATCGAACGATCTATGCATATGATGTTAGTAGGCTATTTATATTTGATTAGAAAATATAAGAAATTATCATTTATATTTCGCCAAAGTCTTAGATATCCTCTTTCTTCAGAATTAATTATTTACTTAAACTGAATATTGTAAAGACATAAATAATAGGTACAGTATTGTGTGTTAAAATCTAAGATTGTTTTGTAATATCCTTTATTTTTTCAGGTAAGCTGCCTTGATTTGGTAGATGGAGAGAGAACAAGAACTTCTCACAAAAATATTTAGACAGAAAATATTAGTTAAAGGTAAAAATAAATGATATATTTATAACTAATTTTCAAATCCACTTTCGGTTTTTTTGTTACCTGTGTATGCTATCCCTAATTCAAGTTATACCCCAGTCAAAATAAACGTAGGTACAAGTTTCAAATACCTTGCTACAAATAATATATGAAAAATCTCCACCGATCTGATGTTTGCTAAAAAATGATGCAAGGTCAAAGGTAAGTGGTAGCGTAAAAATAGATCAGACAATAATAATTGTAGGTCATACAATATAATTGTCTAAAAAAAATGTTCTTATACTATTTTCATATCCATCCCTGATATATGCCGATTCCAAAAGTTGAAAAACTCTTCTACATAAAGAAAGAATCCATTACGAGGATACTCGTTAAGTGCTATACCAACAAGGTACCATGTACCTTCAGTTTTTGATATTGCTGCTCTAGGGCTTCATCAGCGCCAAGTGCACAAAATGGCACTGAACAATTTTTAATTTCTTCAACAATATTTCCAGTCCAGTCGTGTCTTTTGTCCAGAAACGGAATACTATTATTGTATCAAAGAGTGTTGTCAGCGTTTCTTTTTCATCTATATAGGTATAATGACACAAGCAAATGCTCTCCTGCATTGGCGACGTCGCGTCGTCAGGATTAGCTGTAAGGTTTTTGAATATCTCGATGACCTCGCTTAGGGATCCCCTTTTCCCAAGAACTGTAAGGAACTTCAAATTCCCTTGCTAAAAGAGAGCCGAGGTTGTGTCATAGCCGCTGAAGGCATGAACCAAGAGGATATATTTCTCAATGTGGCTACCATCCTTCAGATTGTGTGTAAAATGCATTTGCTAAGAGATATTTCCTTTTGCCGGCTTCTGGAAGTATATGTTTTGATGAGATGAACCCAGTGCTGTTAGTAAGTATGACAAGAAGGTCAACATCTCCAACAATAATTACCGAAGGGTATGCGGACGATACTTCTCCAGCGTTATAAGTGTGTCTGCATCTTCCGTAGCCTGTTTAACAATGAAGTTAGCTTCTTCAAATTCATTTTTCAGCATGGCGATAAAGCGCCGTTTGTTTTCATATGCAGCATAAATAAATAAATAAAGTTCCACCTAAAAATGTATAGAACATTTCCTCTCCTTTAATTTGTAAAGTATATTTTTTGCACTAGGAGGTACCGGAAGCAAGATATTTTGAAAATCCTGTTTTGGGTGCCATCTTGGCAATATGGCGGAGCGAGCGGCAAAGGTATGATGGGGCAAATCTAGTATGTTAAGTAGGACAATAAAAACTAACGATTCCCAAAAAACAAAAGTTCCTCATTTATTCGTACCAAAGCTCCTTTTTTCGACGTACCTACTGGGCTATATGTCGAATTTATGTTCATGAGCAGACTTCTAACAGGCCAGGCAATTTTATTTTTGACTGATTAATTCCTCACAGGTAAAACTCAGCGGAAATGGATTGGGGGAGTAGAGAGTACTTATTCTGTCATAAACCGAACAGCTGACCTCGTGCGGGGGCTGAACGGTAGGGGTGAAAAGTGTTTTTTCGCAATTCCCGGCAAAAGTAATGGTTTCAGAGAAAAAAATTCAATGAGAAAGTTGTAGGTAATACAAAAATGTACAACTTTTGTTTGAAAATTTTTCTCACATAACCTCAAAATCTTTGCGTAAAATTTAAAACATATGTTTTTGATTTTTTATTTTTCATTTCACGAAAAATAAAGTTATCAGTATGAAATTCGGACTAATCATACTGTTTTGTATGACGAATAAATAGATTTTTTTTTATTTGCGATAACTTAATTAATTTTTCAGAAATTAACGTTTTTCGAAAAAAAAAGCGTTTTTTCAAGTCGGTCAAGAACTTCCTAGATTTTATTTTAGATCGCTCATTTTTTTAAATCTCTTCGTAATTACACCAACTTTTCAAAAAGAAAATAAAAATATAGTACTTCTAGCAAAAAAAATTGTTAAAAACGCAAAAAACTGAAAAATTGTCATTTTTTCGTTTTTATCCCTATACAATGAAATTAATATACGTTTTATAATGAAGTAAGGTTGAAATACTATTATTATATAATATTAATTGTGCTTAAAATTATGTAAATATTTCATAAAACCAAATATAGCCAAAAAGTATAAAAAAACGTTTATTTTATAAAAAGTACTATACTCGTACAATAAACTTGAAAAAAGTACATAAAAATGCTAATTTAGTTTTGCTCTTTTTGCTGCGATTCTTCTGGGTTATATTTTTCTTCTTCTTCTTCTTCTACTTCTCTTTCATCTTCTTCGCATTCATTTAAATTTGTATTATCTTCCTCGACAACCAGCTCAGAAAGAATACCGTTTGGACCTTCTACATCTATTTGTTGAGCTTCAATATTACAGCAAACATTAGAATCGCTACATGTTTTACACAGATCCGTACATTTAAGACCGTGTTTCCGGCAGCTGCAGCGTAATGTATTACATCCCTTTGAGCAGGTACAAAAAATTTTTTGTAGGAAACTATCCGGAAAAAGTTGATCTTCCGTATAGTTTGGAATGAGAATACCTTCGCTGCACGTCTCCCAACCCCAATCCGTTGAATCTTTTGGATTTCCGAGCCATGTGTGGAGCTGATGGTATGCACGAAAAATGTGCTGCTTTGCAGCTCCTATGGTGGGTGATAACTCTTCTAACTTGAATGTTGTTTTTATCGACGCAGTTTGATACATATCAAACCTTCATTCATTTAACGACAAATTCGATTTTTTGCTGTACAGGGTAAGTCTCTTAAGATTGACACCCCCCCTTATCTCACTTATCCTTTGCCGATTTAACTCATTCAAAAAAGGAGTGGACGCGGTTTTTGATGAATTTTTATAATCTGAGCACGGATATTAAAAATCTTGTAAGATATACAGGGTGGAAAATACAACATGATTTTTTTAAATAGAACGCCCCGTATATTTTTATACCAAAATAATATCCTAAATTTTCTGAATAAAAAATATCTAATTGTTATATAATCACTCCACCTGTTCGTGAGATATTACTAAAAACTTATCACATTACGGGTGTCAATTATAAAACAAAAAACATATCAAGATACCTCTGGAAACAATGCCATTTATTGAGATAATAAATAAATAATATATAGGTGACAATAACAGTAATAACAAGAGACAATAATGAGTATGTATGTATGTATGTATGTATGTATATGGGTCGGAGTGTAGTGGAAGGTAGTGTTACACTCCCATTCCACCACAGCACTTAGACCTCATTAGCCTTTTTGTGCATTCCTCCTTTTTACTTGAGTACTTTTCTTCAAACCATCCTATTTATTACGGGTGGCCTGGTGGCAAAGTCTCTACAATTTGTATGTATGATAGTATGGTTCTGAGTTACCGAGATTAATTACTCTGGTCCTCATTACCATTTATCTGGGACCACGCGTTCGCGGCAGATGTGTTGAGTGTTCCCAGGTCTCGGGCAGACGCCACAGTCCGGGCCCAAGCCTGCCTAGGTCACCCATCCAAGTGCCACCAACGCCCGCCCAGCATAAGTTTGAAGATCTTACCGGTCATGTCTAAGCGGCTAGGCAGTCCCATTCAGTCACCTTAGTCGCCTCTTACGACAGGTAGGAGGTACCCTGGGTCTATTCTACAATTGTGGCCCCGAACCCAGAGGGGGAAGACAATAACGAGTAATAACAATAAACAACATAAGCCTAATAAAAACAAATAAAAGTCAATATTAATACAGTAACACAATAGAGTAACACAATTTTATTTATTTACACGTAACGTAATTAAGTATTTTCCACGTAACCACCACCATTCTGAATACACATTTGGCATCGCTTTATAAAATTGCTTCTCACCCTTTGAAATATATCACCATTTTGGTTTAATTCCTCAATTTTTACACATATGCATTCTTTTAACTCATTCATATTATTAAAATCCCCAGTTTCGTATATATCACGTTTTATCGTACCCCAGAGAAAAAAATCCATAGGTGTTAAGTCCGGACTTTTAGCGGGCCAATGTATAACACCGTGCCTTCCTATCCAAATAGGATATTTTCTGTTTAGGTATTCGGTGACGTTCCTTGCAGAGTATCGTGGTGCTCCATCCTGCTGCCAAATAACAGATCTGTTGTCCACTAAATTAATATTATCTAAATAATTTTCAACTGGGTGTTGAAGAATATCCACATAACGTTGTGCATTTAAGGGCCCATTTATAAATACAGGACCTACAATAGCATCCTTGTGGATGCCACATCACACGTTTACAGTTTGGTATCCTTTTTTTTTAATTTTTTTTTACAATATGTGGATTTTCCGCTGCCCAGTAATGTGCATTTTTTCTGTTAAAAATTCCCGCAGTAGAAAAACTGCTTTCGTCAGTCCAAAAGACATGACTTAGAAACTCATCATCTTCCTCTATTCTATCAAGTATGTCTCTGCAGAAGGTTAACCTGTCTTGAAGGTTGTTGTCGTCTAAATATTGAACGGGCAAAATACTATATGGTTTAAAATTATGGCGATGTAATATTTTTATCACACTTCTATGTGATATATCCAATTCTATTGCTGCGGCATAGGATGATTTGGACGGATTTTCAGCAAAATATAATAACGCGTTGAGTTCTGTGTCTTCTCCTGTTTTTGTTCTTGGCCTTTCCCTTTTCTTGTCCCTCAGAGATTCGGTATTCCTAAACTTTGCATAAATGTGTTTAAAACTATTTTTGGAAGGAGGTAGCCTTTCTCGAAATAACCTAACATACTCCCTCCGAGCAAGAGACTTATTATTGTTGCACTGAATATAAATTTCAAGTAACTCTTTTCGCTCTTCCAATGAATATACCATTTTCAAAATAACTTGCTTCTTTACGAACACTAAGTATTTTTTACGCTAATATCTAAGAGAGTGAATTACTATCTCACAAAAAACTGGATGACATCTGTCAACAAATAAACAATGCAAATATGCATTGTTTCCAGAGTATCTTAATGTTCTTATTTTATAATTGACGCCCGTAATGTGATAAGTTTTTAGTAATATCTCACGAACAGGTAGAGTGATTATATAACAATTACACATTTTTGGATTCAGAAAATTAGGGACATTATTTTGGTCCGAAAATATACGGGGTGTTTTATTTAAAAAAAATCATGTTTTATTTTCCACCCTGTACCTATATTTTACGAGATTTTTAATATCTGTTCTCAGATTATAAAAATTCATCAATAACCGTGTTTACTCCCTTTTTAAATTAGTTAAATCGGCAAAGGATAAGTGAGATAAGGGGGTGTCAATCTTAAGAGACTTACCCGGTACATGGCTGAAATTAATTTGCAGCCATTTTCTACAAGCAAATCTTTATCGGCATTTGCGTTATAAAAAGTATCAGCCAAATCTGCAAAATTTTCTACTTCTTATAAAGAGTTGACTGCACTTCTTTTGTCTTTTTCTGTGAAAAATGTATTTACGATACAAATCGTACGTAAAATTTTTAAATAAGCATCAGAACAATCAATATTCAGCTGATTCATCAAAACCAAAATATCAACGTCTTGACCAACAAGAATGTTACGTTTTAGCACCCTTCGCTAGTTGTAGTGCTGTATTGACAATAAGAGTATCCGCGTCTTCTTGTGCTTGTGCACAAGAAAAGCCAGCCGATTTCAGCTCCGCAGACAAAAGTTAGATTAGTTTGTTTTTATTATTTTCATTAGCCAGAAACTTTTCCGGTGTAAATGACAATTTGATGTGTCCATCAAAGTTGTGAACATTTGGAGCGACTGTTAATGCACTTTGTCTGCGTGAACGTTCACTGGCTTTCGTGCTACTTGATGGAATGGATGCTGGTGTTTCTGGTGTTTCATTTGCATTCGGGTACCCATTAAATACACTGTATTCGGAGCGCAGCTGACGCTCTGAAAATTCAAATACTGACTGTAAATACGCCCTCTATGATGTTTCGATATGTGCGTGAACTAATAAATTTAAAATTCTATTTGAAGGTAAATAAGAAAATAAGAGCTGATCAATGCCGGCGAAAACTAATTCTAGTCTGAAAATGCTAATTTTTCAGTTTTTTGCGTTTTTAATAATTTTTTTTTGCTAGAATTGCTATATTTTGATTTTATTTTTCTGAAAGTTGGTGTAATTACGAAGAGATTAAAAAAAATGAGCCGTCTGAGATAAAATCTAGGAAGTTCTTGACCGACTTGTACAAAACGCTTTTTTTTCGAAAAACGTCAATTTCTCAAAAATTAATTAAGTTATCGCAAATAAAAATTCTATTAAAAAGTTAAAAAATTCTACTTATTCGTCATACAAAACAGTACGGTTAATCCGAATTTCATACTTATAACTTTATTTTTCGTGAAATGAAAAATAAAAAACAAAAAATATGGTTTTTTAAATTATAGGCAAAGATTTTGAGGTTGTGAGAAAAATTTTCGAACAAAAGTTGTACAAGAGGTCGGTTTATGACAGAATAACTACTCTCTACCCACAATCCATTTCCGCTGAGTTTTACCTGTTAGGAATTAATCGGGAAATTCATGTTTTTGAGCTAATTTGCCTGGCCTATAAGATAATATTTATTTCTGATTGATTTCTGATAATATCTCACCCACCATCAAATGTTGCTGATTATAATCTAGCTAAAAATAAATTTGTGCAATACTTCATGAAAATATGTCATACCCAAAAGAAGTTTGCAAAGAATTAACTGAAAGCAATCAATAACTGCATGCATGTCTGTATGTTCAGAAAAAGCAGTCGCTATGCAAAATTGTTAGAAAATCAATCTATTAAATTAATGTAAACTTTTAAATCCACTTAAAAAGGGAAATTGTCAAGATGATTAATTATTTACGAAGTGATGTCGTAAACATTCTTACTGGTTTAACCTAAACTTCATGTCAGGTTTTAAGTCTTGTATTATTCTAAATCGACTGGAAATGTTGTCAACAAAATGTGCATTTTTTATCGTTGCAAAGCCTATCACCCCATATTTAGTCTCTCTTTCAAAATACACTCTTGACTTGCCCTCGCTTTGTTTTATTTTTTGTTGCCGCTTTTTTAGCGAGTACGAAAGAAAAGGGACTAGAGCTTTTTCGGCTATTTAATTTTTTAGGTTTCCTTTCGCCTTCGACATGCATTATTACATCGAGAGAAGTTTCAGAAGTACGGGCGAACTTTATAGATTTATTATTAATTTTATCGTTCCTAAGTTTTTACGGCCTCAACTAGGTATGGAAACAAATTATATTAATAATCGAAATCAGTAATTTGTTTATACGGTGGATACGATAATTTTTATACAATGGATGATGGATGACATACATGATACGAGATAAAAACAAGAAAATGTAGCCAACAATAAATTTAGTAAAGTTTTTCTTGGTCGGTTTAGGATCAATATGAAATTACATTTTTTTAAAACAAATTTTATACAAACGCCTCAAAAACAATTATGAGCAAACAGTAATAAATTAAGTAATCAAAGACAATTTTAGAAAAACAAAACAATTTTTAAAGAATCATCCAGAAATTTTTTTCACTAGGTCACACAAAGGAAATATAACTGTACTTATGGATAAAATTGACTATAAATCAAAAATTAATAGTTTATTAATTAGATGACCCTTGGGTTTACCAAAAATTACCTGATGATCCAACTAACAGATATCAAACAAAATGTAACAATTTAATACATAAACTAAGGGACCAAAAATATATAGATGAACAACAATGTCAAAAATTAAAAACATGATTCAAAACCGCGAAGAATTTATGGTCTATTCACAGTACCTAAATACAATAATTTATGACCCATAGTACCATGCATAAAGTCACCGTTATACAAAATATCTTAAGTAATTACTTAATTAGCAAGTGTTGTCTAATCTAACGTTTCATTATAGCATTAAAAACTGGTATGAACTGTTTGAACTAATTAGTAATATAAGTTTGCCAAATTATATTCTACTAACTTTAGATATTATCAGCCTTTTCACAAATATGCCAAGAAATTCTGGGAAGCAGGGTTACTACATGGGTAACCCGGCTAGTCCCATAATTGCTAATTTGGTAATGGTAGTACCTCATTAATAATGCTATTCAAATAATTCCTAAAGGCGATATAAAACCTATAGGCGATATCAAATTTATTTGAAAAAAAAATACATAAGTAATATCTTTACAGATGCATCAATCTAGTCGAGAATAATATTACCTTATAAGCATCGTACTGCTGAAACAAACCACTTAGAAGTTGTACAAGTTCTTTCACCTTCATTGAGGATCTTCAGAGTGATGTACGATTGGTCCTATTGAATGATACTTGAATTTAAAATATTAATTCTTCAACACTTTTAGTGACATTTTATGATATTAGTTTTTGACGGAACTGAAATTCACAGAAAACACAAACCTATTCTACTAATATCTTGTAGAATCTATTAAAACAACTACTTTTCCTAGCTATATGCTAGAAAATATTGAATTATATATACAATAGAATACTGAAGCATTTAAAGAGGGAGTGATACGGAAATTGCTTGCTTGTCTCCTATTATGGAAACTCAAAGTTTTGTAACTCTTCGTCGATTAGCGGTATAAATTAATGTTTTTGCCTCTGGGTAACTCGGTTGCAGAAAGTTTCTGTCCAGGGTTGTTTACTTAGCATATTGTAACTATCTTACAATAATGTTTGCTTACTGGTTGAATAATTTAATGTCTCAATTATTATCCTTCATAAATACACATTATATGTTCAGTTTCAAAGCCATCATCATTATCACACTCAACGAAAAGGCACGTAATATCCATGCATCAGTTTTATTGGGACACGAAGTTATGATTGTCAATCCATTATTTTTAGTAATTGATTGATCTATTATGTTTATTGAATTGATATGCAATCGTTTATCAATATTAACATTTTCATTATGCATTTTATAATGGAATTTTGTATTAAGACATTGTATTATTTGACATTAAGAACATTGTTCACTGTACTGGCAACAACGTTAGTTAATCCACAACTCAGATTTGTGGATGTTATAAAGACCGTACATTGTGTCAACAATTATGTTATTTTTTCCAACGCATCGTATTTCATATATTCAATCAAAATTCGTGATTTTTAATAATTAATTTCGTCCGACCGGCGACTCCGGCATTTATTCACATACATATTCAGGTCCATGTTCTTTTGTTGTATGGGAGCCCATACTTCCCATACGTTTTGTTGTATGGGAGCCCATACGTTCATTTGTTGTATTAAATATTTATTTTAGTATTTTGTTAGTATTTATAGTTATAGCGGCAACAGAAATACATCATCTGTGAAAATTTCAACTGTCTAACTAACACAGTTCATGAAATACAGCCTGTTGACAGACGGACGGACGGACGGACAGCGGAATCTTAGTAATAGGGTCCCGTTTTACCCTTTGGGTACGGAACCCTAAAAATATCTACTTACCTTATTAATTAGGCAAGCAGAAGCGTTCACGTATCTGCAAACTCAACCCTTGGACGAAAGCGTTCATCAGCATGAATGCGATGGTTGCAACTATTAAACGCATTACTAGATTGATAATGTATTTTTGATATACTGGATAGGGCTGGAAACTTTGATGTAATTATAACACTCGGAGTAGTTTCCACAAACACCAAAACACTTTCACTTCGCTCGACGTGCGTTTCGCCAACCAAGTTGTCATCATCCGATTAAAACTAATCTTAAACTAAAAATCTACCCTATTTATACTATTTTCATGGTGACGTCATTACTCACGCTTCACTGATCAGTTGCTAAGCAACGTGTAAAGCGGGCTATACGGTATAGGTCCCTTGTCGCTATTCATACTGTTTTTACATTTTACAATTTCTATGCTCTCAAATGCATCCAACTGTCTATAATTGGTCACTTTTTAACTAATTTTAAATTACTAATATATTCTATGATTGTTGTCAAAAGCATGTTGTGCAACACTACACAGAAAAAATTGCATCATGCGAAGACAAATATATCGTGTAGTTGAGCTATGTTTAATTGACCTAAGTACCTATTTAATTACATTAATCACGAATTACTTGAATCAACGAAATTCGCATATTTGATATCCATCTATCACATGTTTGAACAATGCTGTTTGAATCAAAAGTTCGAGTTACTTAAATGAAATAATTATTATTAATCAATTTATGATAAGTTGACCTGAATGCGTCGATGATTAGCTGAATTGTAGAAATTGGTACAATCTTTAGAGTTTAGAGAACTAAATATTTAAAATATTTGCCCCAATCGTTTTCAAGGCTAATCCAATAATAAATATATTTGTTACAAGCTTCCCCGTACATGTATATGCTAATTTTTAGCTTGGCATCTATTTCTTTTTTGAAATACTTTCGCCGGGTGATTATATTTTGTTTCTGCGGTGTTCTAGACTATCCGGTATTGTGTCTTTTCTCCCTCGACCTTGGGCGGGGGAATGGGGATGGGATGTTGCGGGCGTTAGTTTTACATTTAGTTTTTAGTTAGTTGTTAGTACTACATAAAAGCGGGGCTTCCCCGTACTCGGCGTACGATTTTTATATACCTACTAGGTACCCCCGACGCGTGCGCCGGCCAAAGCATTTAGTTTTCGTATGTTCAACGTTCATCACATGCGTCCATGCGGGTCCCTCCATAATAATTAATTATTAGTTGTCCCTTTTAAATAATAATGATTATTATTATTAAGGAAGTACGGAGTAAAATTGTGAAAACTGTGACTACAAGCTGAATAATGGATGAATTCCTTAGTGCAAATAAACTGGTGCATTTAAAAGTAATATCCGAGGGTAAGTGCATACACACACATACACACCTCTTTTTTAAACCTAAATAAACATCAAGATAAATGGCAGGCGACACTCGGCTGGCCCTATCAAAATCATTTGTACAAAAAACTTGTTCTAAGTAAAATTCATGTATAGATAGGTTGCTTAAATTAAAAAGTATAGGAGCAATATTTTGTAAATGTCCTATTTTTTGATTTCATGCAACATGGCGTCTGAGCCCAGTAATTAATTTCTTATCTAGGTAACGTGGTGTGCTACCACGTTATCTAGATAACCACGTTACCACGTTAGGGGCCCAATGGGGCCTAAGTACAGCGGATCTCTGATCCGCACTCCGGACAAATTCCAGAATTCCAGATAGGTAACGTGGTTTAAGACGCCATGTTTCATCAAAAATAGCCTATTATAGTTTCCATTATACCTATACAATACGAGAAAAGGTTGGGTTTAATCAATGTTATATATTTTTGTCTCAAATACATATATATATATATATATATATATATATATATATATATATATATATATATATATATATATATATATATATATATATATATATATATATATATATATATATATATATATATATATATATATATATATATATTAGGAAGAAGTCTGGCATTTTTCATTGATACCTATACCCGTTTACATTAACTTTTTTTTAAAAAATTAATTGAAATTTACATAATACAATACCAGAAAGGGTTGGGTTCAGTGACTCTTCTATGTTTTTGTCTCAAATACATATGTATTAGGAAGAACTCTGATATTCTTCAATGAAATCTATACCCGTTTCCATTAACTTTCTACTTTCTAAGTAATTGATTGGAATTTACTTATAAAGTCATGTTTGGTCTGGCGGTTGTTTTAAGATTAATTTTAGTAGTCACCACTAATCGGGCATTTAAGAAACCTGGCACTTCAAAGTCAAATTCAGCTGATTTTAGTTGTTGTAGGACATAAACTATGTAGGTATTGTGTTTATGCAGGATGTCCCGAAACTAGACGTCAATATTTTAAGCACGTTATTCTATACGCCCTAAAACAGAGATAAAAGTTTATATAAACTAGGTCCCGCAACTTGTGAAGACCTGATTATGGGAGGGGCCTGGGAACAATTTGCCCCATCTTTTTTGTACTAACAGTTTTATGAGTTTGGATCCAAAAATATTAGTTGAATCCTTTTTACGTATAAAAAAGGTACTCTCGCCTCAAGTCAATGGGATGCCATGTGCTTTTTTTACATTATTTATATTTTTTTTTGACATTTGATAGCTGTCACTTTTTTGACATTTGAGAGCTGTCATTTTTTGACATTTGACGAATGTAATTTTTTTGACATCTGACAGTTTTGACATTGAACAGTTGCCATTTTATTGACATTTATCATAATGCTGCTTATTTAGACTAGAATAACACCCTGTATCTGAAAAACTAAGAAGTTGCGGACCCTAGCTTAAATAAACTTTTATCTTTATTTTAGGGTGTCTAGAATACGAGGTTAAAAATATTGACGTCTAATTTCGGGACACTCTGTATAGCAAGAACAGATGAGAATCAATAGCTTGCTATTCACAAACCCATCAATGGCTATTCAGAAACCGGTGGGTAATCTCTTTGTTTATGTCCTACAGGAGCCATATTGTGATTGCGCAAGTCGGTTCCATTAAATGTCCTATTACATCTAACTAAGAGACCCAGTTTTCTCTCAAAGATCATTGTTTTTAGAACAGAATATTGAGGATTTTGAAATCGTAGAGCTTCTAAGAGATGACCAGATAGAGGTAGAGGTCGGTTAACGACAACATTGGGGACAAGGTTCGTCTGAAAAGAAATTACGAAGAAATAAGAAATTAGAAGATATTAATTAGAACGGCTAGTTATTCCAGAACGTATACGAATTTTTCCTAACCCTGTATAAGTACCTAAGAATTTTGTTTTCATTTTAGTGAACGTTAACATTTTGTACCTACTTGTTTTTAAGGACTTACACGGCTATTAGGTAATATACACTGAGCTCGTAAAGTTTGGAATAAATTCAATTAATCGTTATTGAAGGATTTTCACAGGAAATCCTCGGACACGTCAACTTTATTTTATAAAATGTCACTTTTTTCAGCCATCGATTTTTTTTTGTTTTGTTCGTTTTTGAGCTATGACGTCATCGACAATTTTTTTAAATGACAACCCATATTTTTTTTCACGGATTTCGATAGAGCACATTTTTCTGAGTGCGAATATGTCAAAAACATAGTACCTTTAACATTAAAGTGTTCGAGATATTCGGTTGCAAAGTTTTAAGAATGAATTATACAAGCGATGACCAAATGCTAATCATTTATCAAGAAAGCGCAGGAAAAACAACAGTTTTGACAGTTGTCACAATTTTGAAGTTTTTCCTCGCAAGTTTGTGTTTTAATCAGTTGAATAATATCATTAAGTAAGTTGATTAATTATTATTCCATCATAATTCATTTTATTTAAAAATGGTCCGTCGTTTGAGTGAAAGGGAAAGAATCGAAATTTTGATGATGATCGGTTACGGGGACAGAGCTCGCACACAAGTAGAAGTTTGCCGTTTATTTAACAACAAATATCCAAACAGAGAACCAATTACACAGTCCACCGTTAGCAAAATAGAACAAAAGTTTTTAGAAGTGGGTCATACGAGAGATCGCCCTAGAACGGGTCGTCCACCAGTGCAACAAGATGTTAAATTGAATGTTCTACTAGAGCTTCAAGAAAATCCCCATTTACCCACCCGCCAAGTGGCGGCAAACAACGGAATAGTTCAAAGCTCCGTCTTGAAATATTTGAAATTGAACAAATGGCATCCGTATAAAGTGGTTTTGGTCCAAGAGTTAAACGAAGATGATCCTGACCGTAGGTTACAGTTTTGCCAAACCATGTTGCAACGCCTGATTGATGACGACGGATTTTTACGCAATATTGTTTTTTCTGATGAGGCTACCTTTTATCTCGACGGCACAGTTAACCGGCAAAACTGTAGATATTGGTCTCCTGAAAATCCACACTGGAAAATGGAAACTCGTAGTCAGTTTCCACAAAAAGTTAACGTTTGGGCTGGTATTGTAGGTAATCGTATTTTGGGCCCATTTTTCTTTGAAGGCGTATTAACAGGTGAAATACATTTAGAATTTTTAAGAGACGACTTAGTCCCTGCACTTGCGGTACTTTACCCAAATGACGTAGATCCAGATCTGCCCCATCACACGATATGGTACCAACAAGACGGTGCACCACCCCATTTTGCAGTGATCGTTCGCGATTATTTAAACC
>CAXKVY010008726.1:25000-33989 GCA_964058915.1 Tetropium fuscum | reverse complement strand
AAAAAACGGTGCAACCCTAGAACCACAGCCAGGATGTTCCACTTGGATAGACCACGATAAGTGTTCAGTACCGTCAATAGGAGAAGCCGAGGCGAATCTAAAGAGAACGGCTACAGCACAACCAATTGTAGATGTTTACTTAAATAGAACATCTGTAGAAAACGGGGCAGATCAACATATTTGCGACTCTTCAACATTTATTTCGCCATTCGACATTGCACCATTACCAGTGATAAATAAAAAAATGGGTAATCACGGAAGAAATCCATCTAAGTCCCAAATTATCACTTCCTCACCATATAAAAATGGACTTAGAACAATCACTTTCTAATACGCCTCAGAAGCTAACTCCAAAACGAAAGGTGTTTTCAGAACTAAATACTTCAAAGAAGAGATCTAAGAAACGAAGTAAGTCTGCTAGCGACCAAGATTCTGAAGAAGAAAATGAACAATTCGTTCCGGCCGACGACGACATGGACGATGTTGATATCGGTCAGTTCTTGCCGGAAGACGAAGATGCTACTTGCTTGTTCTGTGATGGTCGATTCTCAGAAGACCAAAGAGGGGAACTGTGGGTGCGTTGTCTTATGTGCAACATGTGGGCACATGAACAATGCTCTGGGGCTGAAAAAGATGATTACATTTGCGACTTTTGTAAATAAATATTTTATTTTTCTTATGTTTTGGTACAGAACATTATTGTACACTTTTATGTATTAATGATGATTTTCTTTGTTAGAATGATGTCTTCAGTTCTATTTACATCGAAATAAAGTTTTCTTTGTTAAACATAAGTTTGTGTCTCAATTCTGACGGGGGCCCATATTTCATACACTCTAGCGTCTTACAAGACTTTGAACATTTTTAAGATTTCGGCTGAAATCTCAGTGTGTCTTGAGCTTGCGAAACTTTGCTGCCCTTGATAGAGTAGACAAATCTTTGTGCTAGATGTATCCCAAGTTTGAGTTGATTTCTTCCAAAATCCTCATAGTAATCCATGAAAAACAAACTAGGGGTCCATATTCGGACCTTCTCCTCTACTATATTCCAAAATTGGTTCCCTGCTTTTTGACAGTTGACGTTGAAATTAACTTTGTTGACACTTGACTTCTGCTGATAAATTATCTAAATTTGACATATAAAACTTGCCCACCATGCTAAAATCAACTTTCGGCATATTTTCTGCACTTCCTTTAGAAAATCCGGACCTCATTTTCTTACAATGGTGTACACTTGTACAGAAACAAAGCAAACCATAATTCGTAGAGGAACGCACAAGACATAACCACAAAACTAAGCGTAAACAAATACAGCTGTGGGTATGGGTAATTTACAACAATTATAGAGAAAGAAAGATTTGACCAGTTAGACATAATATACACATAGAATATCGATAAATATAATCACATTAATCACCTACAATAATAATGTATCTATTTGAAATCGACCGCTGGCGCAAACTGATGTCAGCCGAGCATCATCGTCGACGTCACGACTGGTTCACATTTGTCTAAACGAATCGAGGCAGATTTGCTATCCTTCCCTGCGTATAATTGTTGGGCAATTTAGGCGTTTTAGGCAATTTAGACAAATAATGCTGCCAACTTAATTCCAGGCTGTGTCACTCAATCTCAAGGTCAAATGAGTGCTCAAATTGCGACATTAGATGTTGTACAAAAAAATACAGAAAATGACACATAATACAGTGCAACTTCTTGAATTTTGATTAGGTTTTACCACAATAATCGTCTAGAGATTAAATTGCACAGTAGTTTTGCGAAAACATATCAGCGACTATACAGAAGTCTTTTATAGATGTACAATGTACAGCTTTACCATTTGTATTTAAACTGTAAAATTACGCTTGTTTTACTACGAATTTAACAGCGAATATACAAATTCAGTAGCCCGCCATATTTACAGATTGTAAATTTACCATGTTTGGGTTTTCAGTGAGGACCTTGTCAAGGTATCACGATGGAATGTCAAGGTATCGATTTTGATAGCATAATCAAATTGATAGCGGTCATAATAAACAAGTGACTAAAAATTTTTGAATTCGGCAATTTTCAGTTCTAACCATAACCCATAACGATAAAATAGGATAAAATTGATGCATTAGTGTCGTGGGATGATGGAGGTAAAAACGTGGTGGATTTTAAAGAACTAAATAAAGTGTGCGGATAAAAAAAAGTGTTCTTAATATCGGTTGCAAAGTAAAAATGAAATATAACGCAAAATGGTATTACAGAAAAATTATCAATACTGAAGAGCGTGGCAGTGTTTCAGAAGCATTAACAGATAAGTTTCAATACCTGCTGTAGGTAATTTGTCTATTTTATACTGTTTCTCTTTCCTCTTCAAGAAACTGTTTCCTCTAATAATAGTTGGGATGCTAGTGACAATCTTCTACTATCTAAGATAAAGGAACTTCTGGTTAAAAATTTGGAAACCCCCAAAATGAATGACGAATCCGAAGTTTTCAAAATTAGCATAATTCCAAGAAAAGAAGAACATGGCAGATATCACCAGGTATTCTGGAGATATCACCAGGTAAGTTCTAAAACTATGTCAATATTTTATCATAATATAATACAGTTTTCTTTTTCATTTCTAGAAAATCTTGCTTTGGATAATCTTCCGTTTTCAGAGTCAACAGAAATTTTGGTTGAACCTTTGAAGGACCCTCAAATAATGATTATTGAAAAGTCTCAGGTTTCAAAAATTAACATCATTTCTGATATACGCATTATGGAACTAAAAAAACAAGTACTTTTTGGACTATTTTATATCGTGTCCCCTTTTTTATTTAATAATATTTTTTGCAGGTACATTACTAGAAAATGTAACTATAGATTGCTCTGATATGTCTATGCTTGAAAAAATTATTCCGTTAATTGCGAATTTAAGCACCCTAAAAGGTACACAATTTTGTGGTTGTGGTTATTTCCTTTGTACGCAGCACCATTATGGGAAGAATGATGATTATAAAATTCACGAAATTGTTGGCGTCAATGACCTTACACTACACAAGTAAAAAACAAAAAAAGCAAGATCAAAGTCGCTCAGTCTTCACAGTGTGATTTTAATGGTAATTTCAACAACACTGCGAATTTTGTGGGATGCCTGGAAGAAGCTTCGGCAACATGCCACAGGTGTATTATTTTACTATGTTGGCCTCATTTTCATGAAAATTTAGACGCATAAAAAAGCCCACAAAAATCGAGTTTTAACGAAGTGTCTGTTCTTAAGCCTGCCTTGAAGTTGAGGGTAGTCCAATCGAAATAGCCCATCAGAGCAAACGAAGTAAGGCACAATATTTAGAGGAAAAGAAAATAAATTCAGAAAGGCAACTGGGCTCCTACAAACGGGAGCCCAGTTACAATGAACATCGCTCCTCCAAAACTGCTTAAGGAAAAAAAGTCTGCAAAAGCGATTATTGTAAAAGGTTTGGAAGAAAATGTCACTTATTTACCAATGATCAACGACAAGAAATATTGACTGAGTTTCTTAAAAATTTGCCCCATTAAGATAAATACCTACCCACCTAAAATAATGTTTCCACAGGTGGTGGTCATTTTTTGTTTAAAGTTTATATATTTTCTTAACTTTTTAATTTTTCGTTTAAAAGTGTATAGTTATTTTTATCGATACCAACCTACTTTGTTACTTAGTTTTACCATTTTTAACAGATACCGTTATGATATTTATGTAAGGCGAATGTTAATCCGACAATAGAGTTTGTACCTCAAAAGGGCGTATGTTCTTTTTCTTGTGTTGCGATTGCAAAATATCATTTTTCCCTAGTTACGCAAAATAACCCTACCCTTACAATTCCCAGTTCAAATTTGATGATAATATTAGAAATAATGTAAAAAATACAATGATTTGAATGATCGCAAAAACTTTGGTCGCCATTTTCTGAAAACATACGAAACTTATATTTGCCACTACGTGAATTTGCCGAAGATATAGGTAAAGCATACATATTTTTCTTACCATGGTCAATTTTTGTATCTTCCCATGTTTTTTCCTTCCAAGGTAATTTTGAGGTCGACTTGTATATTATATTAGTTTACAGATTACTTACTATTTTACTTCCATATGAACATTCACCGTTCATAATGTGCATTATTTTACTTCCGCGACGTTGCCTTGCTTAACGTATAATGTTATAGCGGCGGGTTATTGAAAATCGTGCGTATTATGTGTATATTGTGTGTATTTAATACTTATCATTTTGCTTCAAATTAAATATACCGTTTTAATGATTCCAGATCTATCTTTTTTTGGTTTATGCTGATTTTTTTTACTTACATAGTTACATCTCTGTACCTATCTTCTTTTTTAAAATAAATACTATTACTCAATTGTTTTGTTTTGGGCCGTGGTCCATATTATATTTGTCTGATCACCCCCCTAGTCTAGAAAAAAAAAAGCCGCAGAATATTTTAATACATGAGTTTAAAATATCAAATAAGTAATAACTCTAATAAGTCGGCTAAAATAACTTCACGCTGATACCTATTGATATATTCGCCGTCAAAATACCATGAGAGCTTCTACCGTTTACGACCGGACTAATGCAGCCTGCCTTTCGGCTGTTGAGTATCTGCCTCTCACAAAATATTCAAAAATATTATTCATATTCACGCTTTTTATATGCGCCCTGGCAGTTCGAGGTGGATTTAAAAGTGACAGGCCAGGAATAGAAAACAAACGTTGCATTTGTTCGTTCTCTTATCCCAAGAAGAGCGCATATTTTCAACGGAGTTTATGTTCCATAAAATTACAAATATATTCTTCTCAATGTCAACTTACAATGCGTGAAACGATCCGAGTTTTAGGTATCAGCTTAATCAGCTATCGGCTGAACCAAAGTAAAACTAATAAAGTAGTTAGCACTAATAAATATGACTAGCCGGTCATTATGCGCCCACCGGACATATCAATTACATACAATTACGCAAGAGGAAGAGCTTCATCGCAATAATGGTGTCGTTACTTTTTAATTGACGTTAGGGAACATATTAATGCGAGTGTGGTAATTAGACTATTATAAAAGGTGTAGATTCAATAAGTACCTGGTGTTTAAATTAATTCATACCAAGGAGTCACGATATAAGTAGGTACAATTCCCTTTAACATAGCATTATTGTTAATCCTAATGCAGCTAACTAGAGTGGATGAGAATCAACTATGCATTTACATTATAATATCACCGAAGTGCTATTGTATCTGCATCACAAGATGACGTCTAAAAATAATACGAGCAATGATAATGTACGCTATATAGGGTGTTTGGTAAGGCGATGACGACCTGAAGCGAGGTGGCAGAAGGCGTTTGGCATCTTTAGCACCTTTGTGCTTTTTATAAAAATCACCATTTTCTTATTATTATTCTTATTTTACAAGCTTTTATTTAACTTGCCATGTATCTATGTATGTATGTTTGTTTGGGTCAAATCTTGCATCTGAATTGTAAAAAGCAGTTATCCTCAACCGATTGAGCTGAAATTTTGCATGCACGTGTATTTTGGATAACAATACATGGTTAGCTAAGTGATGTCATTATAAATCCAATATGGCGGACCCTCCAAAGTGGCGGACTAGTTATTTTTTTTTCACTTCCATGATATGGGTATCAAATGAAAAGGTTTGCACCACCAAACTATCCCTTACCTTTGTCGAGTTATATCTTTAAAATTGGTATAACGGCCATCTTGTTTTCCACCATTTTGCAGATTTTTTACTCTTGAACCCTTTCATTTAGTATCATGATGTCATTGGGTTTATCCACCCCATGAAAAAACATTTCTACCATCTCTACATCTCTAAGTCTACCATCTTTGAGAGTACGCCATATTGGATTTAGAGTGATGTTATTTTATTTTCGTATTCTTCTCAGCAAATCCTTTCATTTGATATTCATTTGATATCCATATCATGGAAGTGCATAAAAAATAACTAGTCCGCCATCTTTGAGAGTCCGCCATATGAAATTTATAGTGACGTCATTTTATTTTTGTCTTCTTCTCAGTAAACCCTTTCATTTGATACCCATGTCATGGAAGTGCATAAAAATAACTAGTCCGCCATCTTGGGCGGTCTGCCATATTGGATTTATAATGTCGTCATAAAGCTAGCCATGCATTGTCATCCAAACTATATGTGTATACAAAATTTCAGCAAAATTAGTTGACGATAACTACTTTAAAATTCAGTTGCAAAATTTGATCAGAACAAACATATATAGATACATAATACATGCATACATAGCAAGTTAAATAAAATCTTGTAATGACGTCACTTATCTAACCATGCATTGTCATCCAAACTGAACGTGCAAGCAAAATTTCAGCTCAATCGGTTGAGGATATTTTTACCAATTTTGTATCTTATAAGAAGAAAACTGTTATTTCTATGCGTTTAAAAACAATCCAGTAGATTGTAACGGTGTGGCAGCTCGTCGCTTTCGTAGCTTGTCAGGTCTAAATAACCTACTATGAAATGAACTTTACCCAACCAGTTGCGTAATATTTTACTTTTCGTGACGGGTTATGAAAAGTAAGACGTTTTCTAACGTCAAAGGGTTTTGAAAGGTCTCACTTTACATGTCAAAATTAGATAAATATATTTTTGTAATTTTCGAAGTACTATTTTATGTAACGAGCAGATTTCTGCGGAATGAGCGCTAGCGAGTTTCGCAAAAGGATGTGAGTTACACAAAATAGTGTTTCCCAACGTGTTGCATAAACAGTTGTGTAATATTTTATTTTTCGTAACTAGTTGTGAAAAGTAAGACGTTTCCTAACGTCAAAGGGTTTTGAAAAGTCTCACTTTACATGTCAAAATTAGAAAAAGTTTATTTCAAAGTAGGTTATTTAGACCTCAAAAGCTATGAAAGTGACAAGCTGTCACACAATTACAACCTACTGGATTGTTTTTAAACGTATAAAATTCTTTTAGAGTTTTCTTTTCATGAAATATAAAATTGGTCAAATTATAAAAAATCTTGTTTGCAACACATTGGGATACACAGAAAAATAAAATTTAGAATCAAGATAAAAACAAAATTTCGATAAGACAGAATATTTTAGAAAATACTTTAATTATTGTTTGCATTTTGCGGGAATTGTTTTAAGCTATTCGTAGCAACAAAACCAAAAAAATTCTTTAGAAATTCGGCGACCCCCGACCAGTTGCTGCCGATCGGCTCAATTGCAGGACATGGCACGTTCTGCGGACGCCGCGCGCAGAACGCACATATTTATACCCTAAATCCAGAATGTCCTGCGAAATACAGGACGCTTGGCAACTCTAGCTACCGCCTTCGTAGTGCAACTCACCGCATTCGTACGTTAATATGTAGGTACGAATTCGTACGTTAATTCATACGACTCATATAATTTGCAAAACTCGCTCGCTCGTTTTGGCAAATGTTGCATTCGTCAAATAAAAGTCTTTCCATAACTGGTTACGTAAATAACTATTAATGCGTGTACTTTCTCGAAGCAGCAAAACAATCCAACGGCTAACACCTCGATGAGTTATAACACAGCTGCTTCCTAACATTTATAGAGACTTCTTTACTTTGTTATGGTTTATCTCTTTCGCAGATCCTTTAAGAGTGCCGTCAATTTCCAGTTAACTACAACGACGACAATTCTCCGAGAAACCCACTTATTGATTTATCTCTGGCTAGATTGGAATTTGCTGCATTGCCCTGAGAGTAGAAAAACTACAGTTTTATTGTCAATTAGAAAATTAAATAAAACGGTCACATTTTTTTCAGCATGTATGATGCAGTTCAGTCGACCAATGAAAAGCATATAACAGCATTCAGAAATAAAAAGGTCTGTGGCCTGCGGATACGTAACTGGACCCTTATTCTCGTAACAATGGCTCAGCTTTTCTAACTTCAATCACTCTTTGAGAGGTTTACTATAAAGAGGCTGGCACAATACGGTAGAAGCTCCAGCTAACGAAGTCCTCATCTAGAGACCAGCGGCGGCTCGCCCATTAAGGCTACCGCATTACCGTATATAATTAATGCCACAAGAATCGGACCCTTGCTGTTTTCCATCTATATATCCGACTTTCGCACATTTACATATTTTCTCAAGAAGATTATCAGTACGCAGATTATATTTATGTATAATTTTGATTGTAGCGGTATTGATGTTTCTAAAAATGATGGGTAATTCTGAAAGATACTTGAGTCAGTTTCAGATGGTCCCATTAGAATCACTTAATTTGACGAATTTAATTTTAAAAAAGAGATAAAAAAAGAAAAGAAAATGTTGTGTATAAAACATTGTTGTTGTGCACCAATGCACCACAAAAATGTAGTGACGTAATGGGACTAGCAGTCGATCCTTTATAGACCTTTATAGATCCTTTATATATCCTTTATATGCATTATATATCCCTTTGTTTTAGTTTTGTTTCGTCAAAATATCATACAAACGTCAAAAACTTATAAGCGTTTTTGACATTTGTATGTTATTATGACGGTATGGTGAACAGACATTTCAAATGAGGTGTCACTTTCCCATAAAACATTTTTGTCGTTTGATCTGTCAAGCATGTTATCGATGAAAACCGATCAGTCACAGAATTTTTTTTAATACAAAAAATTAACGGAGTTATTTAGGGTGTCTCATTTTCATTGAATTCCACCTAGTTTTTAGACAGTAGAAATAGACAGTAAAAAATAATAGTCTCTTTTATTTCAATTTTGAAAATGTTGTTATATATAAAATTTAGAGTTTGATGTGCTGAATTCAATGGTGTGGTTCGTTTTGTCGTGAGGGTTTGGAACTTATGTTTTTTTTTAATTTAAAAAAAATTCAAACTTTTCGTTTCATGTTATATAGTCAATCTTACGACTTTCCCGACTTTGAATTCGACCTTTTGTCACCCAATTTGTATAAACAATCTCCTCGCAAAAAAATCAATGGCCTATCTATTTTGGTTATGGTACGTA
>CAXKVY010008726.1:0-20000 GCA_964058915.1 Tetropium fuscum | reverse complement strand
ATCAATATCATTTGCAACACACATGTTTAATACGTCATCGTCCATATGAGATGACAGGTTATCACCGATTATAGCTTTTCTGCCCTCTAAACGATTGGCGTGTGGAAGAAAAGTGGTTTTGAACCAATCACGGAATGTTGATCCATCCATCCATCCGCTTGGCGTTCGATTAAACCTGGTGCCTAAGTTGCAACATGGCTTGTCACAACAAGGCAAACCTCGTGGCCCATTCTCCTTCCACGGGTCATAAAGGTGGAGGCTCTTAAACACAACATAGGGAGGTAATAATGTGCCGTCTGCTGAACCACATATCATGACTGTTGTACAGCTCTTCGAATGATTCATAACCTTTTCCGGGTATTTTACACCACGTCTGTACACTCCTTTTTTTCCCAGGGTCATCAGATAAGTTTGACTCATCGTAATTAAATATGTTGGAACTTGGTAGGTTTCTTATTGTGTTTTCCAAGTTATCAAAAAACGTTCCTAGAGTTTCTCTTGATACTGCTGCTCTCGCTCGTTTTATATTGGTGGCCAGTCTTTGCCCAAACGAATTTTTGTGCCTATTAAGAAGGCTGTATGTCCAATCAATTCCAGGAACATTGTTCTTAAACGTGCCGACAGTTTTACCCTTCCTGTCCAAATAATACTTGGCCATCATCCTTATATCTATAAGATTCAACGGAAAACCCCAATCTGAACACTTGGCTGCTGATTGAAGGATGGCTACTTCCTCTTGTTTACTAAAAACTGTTGGGTGGCCTGGCGCTCTTCCATGTTTCCCTTTATATTTATTGTAGAGTGTCCCAAAAGGTATTCCATACCGCCTCGAAGCCTCGCGAATGGACAACACACCTTCAACCACTGCTTGCAGTACTTCATCTATCTTCTCTGGGGCATAATCTTGATATTTTCGACTACCGAGTACTCGTTTATGGCTACGAGGCATTTCTAAGTAAAAAAACAATGAAAATTTAAATATTTTCCTATTTATTTGACAAGATCTATGTGATGGGGTAACATTGATCACCCGATCAAAGTTACCCCAAGTCTTGATCAAAGTTACCCCTAGAATTAAAATCAATCTCACAAAATTTGTTTACTATAATTTAAAGTGGGTATTTATGGATAACACTCTCTAATACATGTCTGACACAATACAGGTAAAGCCATAATTGAAATTCAAAAACTTACCGATGTGGATGTGAAGTTTCTCAACCCAAATAAATAAGATAAAACACGTGTACACCAAAACCAAATTTTTATGAGGTTATGTGTCTCGAACAAGCGCTTATAACGACTCGACTGAGTAGCACGGCTATGGATGTTGCTACCTAAGCAAGAACGTTCGTTCGTACTCAACAGATGGCGGCGTTGGTACGGTTCGAAGAAATTGGGATGTTTTGATCAATGTATACCCAGAATTTAAAGTATCCCCATGTTACGGTACGTAATTTTCGACGATTAATAGGGACCGAAAGATCCTTATCCAGTGGCTAGGTAGCCAAGGGCCCCGATGCAAAATATTTTTTGGCTATGATGGCTATGATGGATGATAATACCATCCATCATTATTCATACAACGTATTCATCAAAAATCCACCATATATCAAATGAATCTAAAAAATCCTACTTTAAAATAATAATTCCTAGTTCACCCAATCACTTTAGATAAAAGAAAAAAATGTCCCCCTCGGAGTAGATAGATGGAATCATGTCCTCGCCTATTAATTAATTACGGTAAGTGTCCGCCATCTTGGATTTTGCGTTTTTGTCGATTTGCACACGTATTTTGCATTTCTCGATAAAATGGGCAAGGAACAAATTTGTAGAGAATTGAATTCTCTACAATCTTCATGTATTCAATATTGCTTAAAAAATGATTTATTACTAATAATAGGCAAAAAGTGTGAAAAATTAGGAGGAGCGGCGCAGTTTTTTCAACTTTCGAACCATTTTTATTGAAACTAAGTGTCACGCACATTTAAAGGCTCAACACAGATGCATGGCGGAAATGTAATATGCTAAAATTTAATGTAAATACTAAATATAATAAAAATGTGGTTCGTTGTCTAACTTAGAGTTGGAATCTCTGTCGATCTTTTGTCGATTTGCACACGTATTTTGCATTTCTCGATAAAAAGGGCAAGTAACAAATTTATAGAGAATTGAATTCTCTACAATCTTCATGTAGTCAATATTGCTTAAAAAATGATTTATTACTAATAATAGGCAAAAAGTGTGAAAAATTAGGAGGAGCGGCGCAGTTTTTTCAACTTTCGAACCATTTTTATTGAAACTAAGTGGCACGCACATTTAAATGCTCAACACAGATGCATGGCGGAAATGTAATATGCTAAAATGTAATGTAAATACTAAATATACCAAAAATGTGGTTCGTTGTCTAACTTAGAGTTGCAATCTCTGACGAATCGCATGAAACGCATTTTCCGACGATTAATAGCGACCGAAAGCCCCTTATCTGGATTTTATGATACCGTCCGCCCTGCATATACAACGTATTCAATCTCTACTCACTACCTGACGCTCAAGATTGTTATTAATTTAACATTAGGGAACCATTATTTCACAAGCAATGGGTTCGCTGGTTCGCACGCTATTTGGGCCCTCCTCTGCCCATTTTTGCCTCGAACAACGCTTCATTAAAATATTAGATTGTCATACAAACAATTACCGTATTTATACCTCGATTTATTGAACTGCGAGATATGGGGTTGTGCTTCACACGTGTCTATTATTATCGTTTATGTTATAGGTTGTCTAGGAAATTCCGCAGGACTCTCACTTAAGGCTGCAGCTCTGTAACCTCAACAATATGTCAATGGGTCATCCAATATGTTATCCTCACCAATGATAGATGGCATACATCTTTTTAAATGTTGCTAAATATTTTCCTTTGTTCTAGGGAAACACTTCGTTCAATTAGCAACCTACCGTTGGTAATCCTTTACTGGTGGCATCCTTTACTTTATATACGATTTATTCGTATATTGGTCACTTAATATTAACTTGAAAATAACAGAAGATTTGCGCGCGCTCCTAGTCATGAAATACACTAGAAGGGGATGAAACATTAAAAAAAACTGTTAATGTTTTTTGTCCATTTAAACTGAACTGATCAAAATTAAGGAGTGTCACTACAGATGGAGCTAGACCGAACTGGACTAATATTTGGGAGATGATGCATGATTATATGATTTTGCATTTTTTCGTTGATGTCACCAATTACCTACCTGTATACTTGAATGGGATAAATACGAATAAACAGAAACAAGGGCAGTTCGACCCCTATAAAATATGTCCAAGGCAAACTTCGGTTTTGGGAAAATCCGCTCCTTATGGGAAATGCTTATAAATTTCCCACCCTAGCTCCCCACAAAAATTTCGATAAGAATGCCGTAGCGCAGGAACTATCTTCATTACTTATATAATTTACATCCAGATTTGAGTAGTACTTCCGTTCACGTAAACTTCACAATTCTAAATATTCATGTCTCCTTTAGATTAGACGTCGACGTGAAGCAAGCGGACATGTCGATTCAAAATAAATGGTAGCTCTATAGGACGTAGATTTTACGTAACTGTGTAACTGTACTTAGTAGTAACATAGCAGCGAAAACGTGACACTTGCCATGAATCGACCTCTATAAAGTTAGCACTACCACATGCGAGATGAAAGGTGGCATAATGTGATTAATTTGTCGCTTTTTTGTCGTGCAAAAAAAATTGTCGCGATATTATTTTTTTTTAAAACCAATGGTAGTGCTAACTTGATATTAAGTTAGCACTACCACCTCTGGAAAACGGTCTTCCAATGATCGGACCAATGTCGCATCTGGTGCATAATTTGTCGCTTTTTTGTCGTGATTTGAATGGTAGTGCTAACTTGATATTAAGTTAGCACTACCACCTCTGGAAAACGGTCTTCCTATGATCGGACAAATGTCGCATCTGGTGCATAATTTGTAATTAGTGCTAAATTTTTCTTTGCACGACAAAATCACGACAAAAAAGGGACAAATTATGCACCAGATGCGATATTTGTCCGATCATTAGAAGACCGTTTTCCAGAGGTGGTAGTGCTAACTTGATGTCAAGTTAGCACACTCATCGATTTATGGAAAAATAATTTCGCGACAAAAATGTTTTTTGCACGACAAAATCACGACAAAAAAGCGACAAATTATGCACCAGATGCGACATTTGTCCGATCATAGGAAGACCGTTTTCCAGAGGTGGTAGTGCTAACTTAATATCAAGTTAGCACTACTATTGGTTTTAAAAAAAAATAATTTCGCGACAAATTTTTTTTTTGCATGACAAAGTCACGACAAATAAACGACAAATTATGCGCGAGACGAGACTTTCATCAGAATATCAGAAGATGGTTGGTAGTGCTAACTTGATACCAAATTAGCACTATCATCGATTTAAGAAAAAAACAATTTGCGACAAAAATTTTTTTTGCACAACAAAATCACGACAAAAAAGCGACAAATTATGCACCAGATGCGACATTTGTCCGATCATTGGAAGACCGTTTTCCAGAGGTGGTAGTGCTAACTTAATATCAAGTTAGCACTAACATTGGTTTAAAAAAAAATAATATCACGACAATTTTTTTTTGCACAACAAAATCACGACAAAAAAGCGACAAATTAATCACATTATGCCACCTTTTATCTCGCATGTGGTAGTGCTAACTTTATAGAGGTCATGAATCGGGCAAGTGTCACGTTCCTAATTTTGGTAAATGTTTCATAACGTCTGCTAATGTAAAAGCAACCGGCGACAAGTGGAAGTTACTTAAGAGACAATTTGAGAATCTTCACGTTATAATCACCTAAAATTCTAGTTGGGATGTCGTGCCTAAGATGTAAAGCATTCGTAAATATTTTGGATTATTTGAGGGTTTACAGGGGGGGTAGTTTTCAGAGGGACGATTTAAAATCTTCCTATAATTATTTTAATTCGATTTTAGAAAACAATACTTTGTTGTATGATTTGTTACCGTTTTTGCTACCTTTATAGACTCCACACCCCTTGTAGGGTGTTGTAGGGTGGTTTCTTTAGGGGTATTTTTTTAAATTTTCTTTTGCAAACTTGTTTAACATCCACCACCCCTATTGCAACACCGTACAAGAGGTGTGAAGTATGACTATTTGGTTGGATACTGGATACTGGGACGACACCTCTCCATCGACCCTGAAAAAATCAGATTGTCGGGAATTATTTTTTTGGAAAATGATATCTTGTTGCAACAGGTTTATTTTTTTTTAAATTTTCTTTTTCTAACTTGTATATAATAATATTCTCTATAACTTTGCCTAATCAATTTTTTTGGTAACTTTGATTTTTTACGGTTCAACGTCCATTGTAATATGGGAAAACATCCACCATATAATAAGCGCTGGACCGTGAAAAATCAAAATTTCCAGAAAGTATTGCTAGGCAAAGTTGTAGTTTGCAAAAGAAAATTTAAAAAAAAATAAATAAGAAACCTCCCCCCTATTGCAACACCTTAACAGGGGTGTCGAGTCACTTTTTGGTTGGATACTCGAGATACATTCCCCCATCGGCCCTGAAAAATTCAGCTTGACGGGAATTATTTGTGCGCACCACCTATAGAGAAGGTCTATTTTTACTGTAGGTACTACCATAGATTAAGTGATTTCACTTAATCTATGGTACCTACTACTAATTCGTAAGTTAATAAGAGCTTTAAGTATCTGTCATTTTGTTTCTTTTATTTTTTTTTATTTTAATATTTTTTGATACCGGTATTTCTACTTGTAATAACAGATAATAATATATTTCTAAGATATTATTTTAAATAATTTAAGAAAACAAAATATAGATATAGAGGGGTTGATCTCTAAAAAATGTATACACCTAATTCAGGAATTCCAAATAGTTTCAATGAATTCAAAATAATTCCAACGATTTCAAGTTATTTTAGGGAATTCGATAGTTCATTTGATAGGTGAATTCAAGGTGAATTCATAAAGAAATTCAATGAGTTCATGAATCCGACTGAATGCAGTTTAATTTAGTTGAATTCATGTAAATAAAACCTAGTCCTTCAATGACAAAATAGCTATTTAATAACAAAAAAAGTCATAAACATATAAAATTAAAAATATAATCTGTCATAACTAAATTCATGCAAATTCTCAAAAAAATAAAAATTTAATTTTTAAACTTTTATTCATCACTCGTTGTAGTCTGTCACTACTCTGTATATGGTGAGTTTTGCACCATCTAAAGTAAAGTGCTCTTCTTTTCTGATGGAAAATTAAATGTTTGGAGCTCTTCTTTATATAGTAATTCTGTTTGTAATTGAAGTCTCTCTATGTAAAATGGCTTGTACACTAAATCATTTGTCATTGTGCAATTTGTTTTCGTCATAGACGATCTGGTGCTCCACAAAAATTTTTCTAACGTCTGACTAATGAATAATAGTGGACAAAGTAAGTCAGGTGATTCATTTATTCTTAAAACATCAATTATATTTATTAAGGCATATGCATTAAAGATAGACATAACTTGTGATAGACGGTTCCATTTCAACAGTACTCTCTCTTTTTATTCAAGATCTCCATGCTATCCATAAGAAAAAAGAGAGCCGGCAAATTTTTTAAAATCCTTTCAAGAGGGCTTAAATCTTTATTATTATAGGCCAGGGCACGATTTTGCATCATTTCTAGATAGTATACTGTAGCTGGAACGCCACATTTTTTAATATACTGAATTCAAATGAACACTTAGAATTCATAAATTCATTTGTGGGATTCACAATGGAATTCACTGATTTCATGTGATGTGTACACCTGAATTCAAGAATGAACAACGCCTCGGATATAGGTAAGTATGATTAACGAAATACATTTAATTTATTGACGGGTTGTGGTATGAAGTATGAAGGGTAATTAATGTAGAAGAAAATTAATCATAAACAAAAATTTTCTGCATATTCTTCGGGCTCTGCAAAATGTAGGTATATTTTCATAGAAACATGACGTCTATAATTCTGAAGCGTCATAACTAATATTACAATATTTTTGTTTATTTTATTGTCTTTGTGTATCTCAGTAGGGAATCAATAATTTACGCGGCTTGACCAGAGAAACCTTGGTGTAATAAATATATATTTTCTATTAAATAATAATTATGTGCATATATTTAGGACCAGAAATAAACTCATACAGATATATAACTGATGAAAGTATTTTTGGAAAAATATAAATTTGTGCTGTATGGGAGGAATAGCCCTAACTCATCCGCCGAATGAATCCCGACGATTAATTCAGATATTCACTATACAGATGTATTAGATAGCTTTCCTAAAATTTCCAACAAAAAATAGGTACCCGCGCAATAGATTTACGAGCTAAACCAGGTACAACTGACACACTCATAAATATTGTTTATGTTTAGGTCGAACGTCTGATAGAGGCACAGGTGAGTTGGCAACACCGACAGGTTACCATTGGATCGTATTACTCCTCCCCAGGTAAACTCGAGAGCCCGTTTAGTTCTTCAGTTGAGCTAGCGCGCGTGTACAGTGCACTACCCGTGACTTTTACCTCGCCTTTTTCGGACTCGGTGCACATGTGAGGGCAAACACCGCGACCTCAGCTGATAACCGGTAGCACGCCGTCGGGTTACAATCAGCTTTTTATTCAATTAGTTCAAAAACACGGTGTCTTGGATAATCATCAATCATTGTGTGGATTTTAAGCAGTGTTGTTTGAAATTGTGCGCCAACCCAAGGATTCAGTTTGTTCTCAAGCGTAGTGATGGGTTTTTGTGACAGTTACACCTCGTACTAGTGCCCGCGGTACGGAATCCTAGTTTGTTTTCATAGGACTCCTCAGAGGACTCGTCTGCGCCGGCCATATTGCATACCACGCTGACAGAGACCCGGTCTCGGGGCATGCGAGCCAGACAAGGAGCACTGCTCTCTCCAGAGGCTGAACAAGTCTGCGCGCGGGGTACGGTGTCGAGGAATGTTAGAGCGCTCATCTAACACACACGTGTATTAAACCGAAATGTTACATTTCATCTAACAAAGTCCTGTTGTTAAACTATGCGGCCATAATACCACCGAACAGACATGTGGGGCTTACTTGTGACCGCGGGTACCGTCTTAATCGTGGGGGCCCTCACCCCGGGCCCAGGACCAGGCTTTTCCAATACGGAACCGGCGTTCGGCTACTCGGCCCAAATGCAGTCCCGGGCTGTGGATACACGGGTTACTTTAGATATATTAGAAGCCCAAGAAAAGGGGTCCATAGTAGGAAAAATTCCTACTAAACTAGGCTTTACGTACAGATTCAACGAACCACCAAAAGAATTCACCCTGGACCCAAACACGGGAGAAATAAAAACCAACGCAGTATTAGACAGGGAGACGTTAAAAAACGACCGATATGATTTGGTGGTGTTGTCCAGTCAACCTACCTACCCCATAGAGGTTAGAATCATGGTGATAGACATAAATGACAACCCTCCAGAATTTCCGGAGCCTGTCATAGCGGTGTCGTTTTCCGAAAGCGCCGCGGCGGGAACTCGGCTGCTCCTAGACGCGGCTAGTGATAAGGATGTGGGCGTTAACGGCGTCAGCGAGGACTATAGGATTATAGCCGGGAATAAAGAAGATAAGTTTCGCCTAGCCGTGACAGCCAACCCTACAGGAGACACCTCCTATCTGCACCTAGAAACTACTGGACGACTAGACAGGGAAACTCAGGAGGCGTACTCGCTTAATATTTCGGCCAGAGACGGGGGCAACCCCGCCAAATATGGCTACCTACAAGTGAACGTTACTATTCTAGACGTAAATGATAACCCCCCAATTTTTGACCATAGCGATTACAACGTTTCACTCAACGAAAGCGTGCCACCGGGAACCCCTGTACTTAAAGTGATGGCAACAGATAACGATCTCGGGGATAACGCAAAAATCACTTACTACCTTGCCGATACCGAGAGACAGTTCACCGTGGACCCGGAAACAGGGGAAATTTCTACCACCGAGCCCTTGGAATGCCCCCAGCAAAATTGCCCTCATACGTCAAAGCCTGGAGGCAGCTGTCCTAAAAGTTGCGTTTTTACAGTGTTTGCTCGAGACCACGGTTCACCCCGACAAGACGGCAGGACCTACGTCACTGTGAACCTAGTTGACGCCAACGATCACGACCCTATTATAAAATTCAGATATTTCCCGGCTACCGCAGGATTCGCCACGGTGGATGAGAACGCCGGGAACGGCTCCGTGGTGGCGGCAGTGTCTGTAGTAGACCAGGACGAGGGCCTCAATGGTGAGACAACTGTCAGAATCGTAACAGGCAACGAACTCAACCACTTTCGGCTAGACTACACCCCCAGCTTTGATATAGTCAGGGTGAATGGGGTGCTAGACCGCGAGGAAATTTCCAAATACAACCTGACAGTGGTTGCAACGGATAAAGGTACGCCCTCGCGCACCGCCACTGCCTTCTTAATAATTCACGTAAACGACGTAAATGATCATGAGCCTGTCTTCGAGAAAAGTGAATATTCTGCTATTCTGAGCGAGCTAGCCCCCGCGGGAACTTACGTTGCAGGAATTACAGCCACGGACGAGGACAGCGGCGTCAACGCGCAGATATATTACGCCATCGTATCAGGCAATGAAAATCAATGGTTTTCCATTAACACCGACTCCGGGCTCATAACCACCAGTGCAGCTTTAGACAGGGAAGTGCAGGGTACAGTGGAGTTGAATATATCTGCAAGAGACGGCGGGCCTAACCCGAAATGGGCTCACACGCAACTAAAAGTCACCATTCTAGACGAAAATGACGAGGCGCCCGAGTTTTCGCAATCTAAAATAAACGTCAGTCTTTCCGAAAGCGCACCATCTGGCACCCTCGTAGCAATGTTAACCGCCTCAGACCACGACCAAGGCACTAATGGAAGCGTGGCGTACACGTTGCACCCTGCAGTACGCCAAAGGTACGAAGACACCTTCTCCTTGGACTCCCTCACTGGACAACTTATCACAAAAAAGAAGCTGGACAGAGAAGAAATTTCCAGCTACGAAATACACGTGATAGCCAGGGACCAAGGCATACCACCTCAGTCATCAACAGCTACCGTCTACCTAAACATTTTAGACGTAAACGATAATAACCCGGAGTTTTACCCGCAAAAATACTTCGTACCCGTTTCTGAAGATATAAAACCCGCAACTTCCGTGATGAAAGTCACAGCCTTCGATAAAGACGAGGGGGAGAACGCCATGATAACCTTTAAGCTGGAAAGCGGCAGTGACGATTTATTTTCGATAGATGAGTGGACAGGGGTGATAACTTTACGAGGCAATTTAAAGAGTTCCTCGAAACCCATCCACCGATTGAAGATTTCTGCGCAAGATCACGGCGACAAAAGAGCAGTAGACGACGCCACAGTGGAAATAATCAAAGAGGCTTACATGGAAGAGTTGCACTTCGACAATTACGGCGGATATGACTTCCAAATTATCGAGGACTATGACGACGCACCAGGGAATATTAAAAGAGACGTCGGCACCGTACACGTTAGGAACAGTGATGCCACGTACTCTATAGTGTATGGGGACCCTAATTACAACTTTCACATAAACGAAAATACTGGAAAAATCACCACAGCGAAGAAAATCGACAGGGAGCAAACAATAACGTATAGTTTAACAGTAGTGGCGCGCGTGGGGCTGTCTTACGGCAAGACAACGGCCAACATAGTGGTGCAAGATTTGAACGATAACAAACCGTTATTTTTACGGGATAAAGACGAAGTCAGACTAATGGAAAACGCAGCTGTGGGTCAAGAAGTTTATTTGGCGCGTGCTAGGGACTTAGATTCAGGCATAAACAGTAGGGTCACCTACAGCCTAAGCTACAACCCCGAAGATCAGTTCAGGATATCGGAAGCCACGGGGGTTGTGTACTTAAATAGGCCTCTACGTGCGGAACCAGACACTGTTTTACAAGTTGAGGTCACTGCCACTGACGGAGGTGAACCTTCGCTGTCTTCCAGACATTCCATAATGATAACAGTGGAAGACGTCAACGACCATACGCCTGTGTTTGATCACACCTCATACGAGACGTCTTTGCTGGAGTCCACGCCTGTTAACGAACGATTTTTTGCTCTAGCTGCGAGTGACGCAGATTTAGGTGCTAATGGGCGCATTTCCTATGCAGTGACTGAAGGAAATAGCGAAGGCAAGTTTGGCGTATTTCCAGACGGATTTCTGTACGTTAGAAAACCTTTGGACAGGGAAGACAAAGATTATTATTCTTTAACTGTAACCGCCACTGATTCCGGCAACCCCACGCGCTCCTCTGTGGTGCCGGTAGTGATCCACGTGATAGACGAGAATGACAACAGCCCAGAATTCACAAACAGCACGTTTACGTTTAGCATAAGAGAAAATGAACCGCCGGATTCTTTCGTTGGAAAACTCACCGCTACGGATAGGGATATAGGGCGGAACGCAGAGCTAATTTTTTCTTTGTCTAATTCTGATGAAGGATTCGCAATAGACCCCAAGAACGGATTTATTAAAACGTTACGTGTGTTCGACAGAGAGGGTACCGGCCCGAATTTTAAAACACTTGAAGCCGTCGTGGCTGACAACGGTACTCCTAGGCTGCGCGATAAAGTTAAAGTTATCGTGTATGTGACAGATGTTAACGATAATCCCCCAAAGTTCCTCCGGGCGCCGTATAGAGTGCAAATATCCGAAGGGTCATCTGTTGGCGCGCAAGTGCTCAGGTTGTATGCTTCAGATGCTGACGAGGGATTAAACGGTGATGTGTTCTATAATATAGTGGGCGGAAATGACGATGGCCGGTTTGATATAGACGAGGCCACAGGGCAAATCACATTAGCCCGCTCTCTGGACCGAGAAACCAACACAAAGTACTTGCTAACAGTTGTGGCACACGATGCAGGCCTCAGCAAACAATTAAGTTCTTCCACCACCGTATCAGTGGACGTGCTAGATGAAAACGACAACGCCCCAGAGTTCACCCAGACTGAGTCCAGGATTTCCGTGAATGAAATGACGACGGTGAACACGGATCTCATCCAGTTCAGGGCTACGGACGCAGATCTGGGCGTAAACAGCGAAGTGATGTATTCCGTCACGGCAGGAAACCGAAAGGACACCTTCCACGTCGATGCACTGACTGGAGTGCTGTGTTTGCATAAACCGTTAGACTACGAAGAACTCAGTGCCTATCAGCTTAACGTTACAGCGTCCGATAATGGCAATCCACGCTTATCTACCACTATTTTGTTCGCAATTGCCGTGCAAGATGCCAACGATAATCCCCCGTCTTTTCCCAGCACTGCGATAGTGAGGCAGATACGTGAAGGCATTCCGGTACACACCCCCATAGTCACTGTCACGGCCGATGACCCCGACTCAAGCATGAACGGAAAAGTGACCTACGCGATTTCATATCAAGAACCTGAGGACAGCAAGCGCCACTTCGGCATAAACCCCATCACCGGCGTCATACACACTTTACTACCCATAGATAGAGAGTCCATAGACACTTTCAGACTCACAGTGGTTGCCACGGATCAGGCAGAGTCGATATCCGCCAGACTGTCCGCCGATAAATTGGTGACAGTTATAGTAGAAGACGTGAATGATAACGCCCCAATTTTCGTATCGATGAACGCCGCCGTCCTGCCAAGGATCAATCCAAAATTCGACAAGGGCGTGACCATAATGACGGTCTTCGCTAGAGACTTGGACTCTGCCACTAACGGCCTGGTGACCTATGAACTGGCCAGCGGCAACAACGAACTCTTCAGGCTGGACCAGAGTACAGGTGCGTTGAAATTACGCAAGCCAGTTTCCAATCCAGAGCCCACTTACCGGCTATCAGTGAAAGCCACGGACGAGGCAGTGCAGAGCGAGAGAAAATCCACCGAGGCTTATCTAACGGTGATAGCCACGAACGACGCGGAGGACGGCCCCAGGTTCGACAGTGACCTATTTACCGGCAGCGTGTATGAAAACGAGCCACCGGGGACGAGTATTCTGACCGTGTCCGCGAAATTTCACTCGGGCGAGGTGGAGTATTATGTGACCAACGTGACAGGCGGGGGTGTCCAAGTTGACAGATTGTTCGACATCGACACCAAGCTGGGGGTCTTGTCCACCGCCACCGAGCTGGACAGGGAGTTGGGGGTCGACACGTACCTGATTGAGGTCTATGCCATTGTCACCGGTCTGGGGAAACTGAAAACTTCAAAAACTAAGGTAATATTACATGCTAACATATATATATATATATCTATATTTTATAATAATTATCTTGATTCAATCGATTTGTGAATTGCCTCGTTATTTTGTTCATGTAGGTATATAAAATTGCCGTTAATAACACAACAGGAAAATAATAATTTGAAACCCGTAACTCAAAGAAATATTGTGTAAGAATTAATAGATACTGATATTTATATAAAATTAAAATAATGTATTTGTCAAAATATACATTATTTTTACTGCTGTAAAATATGACCGATTTTGGATATCATCTATATTTTAACTTTCCCATTTATACCCTGCGTTTTTCGAAAACAGCACCAGCCTATAACAGTTTTCCCATTCAATATTTAATTATTACGACTTTTGCTGTATTTTACATTTCACAGATAATGTAACACGTCCTGAAATAGCTGGAAATGATTTAAACTTGTGATACTCGAATAGAATGCTCTATATATTCTTTCTTTAATTTCTTTACTTATTGGTTTTCTTATTTTCTCTATATTTTTGCGCATTCGAGCACTGCCGACTAAAATGATTGACCGGGACGCAAGGTGTACCACGTGACCGAGGTTTTTTCTTCGGTGCTTCTGATAGTTTTTCCTTATTCCACATCCTCATTAGATACATTTCTAATTGCTTCTAATAATATTTCCGCTTTAGGTATGTTAACACGTGACAGCGAAGTTGAGTGTTTTTTCTTTTAATTTATTTTTTGGACAATTTGGGAAATTAGAGTATGATTTTTTTGTAATTGTATCGACTAAGTTCAAATCTGATTCTTCCAATATCGACTAAGTTCTTCCAAGAAGCATGAATATTATTTACGTCATATAATTAATTTTTGGGGCAGATACATCTTTACATCAGTTAGTATGCTTCTTTCTTTCTCTTAGCCGTACCACTGCAACTTTCAAAAAAAATTCTGAAGCATTGGTGTTTAAGATGGTGGCTTTTTTTTGTGAAAGTTCTAAGAAACGCTTGTGTTCAAGCTTGTTATTTATCGCTTGTGAAGAAAAATGGTCAAACAAAAATGCTTGTCTGTCGATTATATTTTGGCACTTTTTTCATCTGGGAAAGCACGTGATCTGACGGACGTCCACGGCATCTGGAAGTTTTTTGCATTACATCTCCTTGGCTATAGGAACTGAAACATTACATAATATAGTCATAAGATCAAAGTATGCCGTATTTCCAATAAAATACTCTGAAATCTAATGCACTAAAGAATGCGACAACAAAATTACTTTTGGACATAGTGGCTGGACGATCGTAGATATGCAACTTCAAGGTTATATTCACTACAAAGAATATGATGAAGTACTTGTCGAAATTTCATATTAATGATGATTAATGACGTTAGCAAGACAACAAGATTTACAGGATAGTGAACTTCGTAGATCCCTGCCACAACTCAGATTCGTTCAGAGTTACGCGAAAGTGGTTCCAACTTCGAAGTCGCATTTCATTTACATGAGTTACTGCCAGCGCTAACTTTCTTCAAGTTATGAAAACTTTAAGGTCGCCCAACTGACAGCCGACTAGATTCTATCAATTCATATTGCAGTGGTTACCTTGGTTGATGCGTCTATCGATACAAGTTTTTTTTGACAATGCAAACGCGGCAGTAAGACCTGTAGCAATATTTTACCGCTCTAATATCATCCAGCCTTATTTATACTTATACATAGACCAATCCCCCATGCCGCGGCTAAAATAACTTGTGCTAAAGCCTCTGTAATTCCAATAAACTCCCAATCTAATTGCGCTAACTGCATACGAGCAGATGTCTGCTCCTGCACAATATGCCTTCTACTCTGCAATAAATGCATGAATTTAGGTGCAGAAAATCAGGGCTTTATCCTGCAAGTAAATGATAACATCTGCGGTTATTTGTAATTTAAATTACGTCATTATAATTGTGCTTCCCATCGCGGTATCTAATGGTGGGATTAGTGGCTGTAAATAATATTCAGCATAGTTTATAGCGCTGCTCTCCGGTGCATTGTGTTATTTGTTATTAGTGCATCGGGCATTTTACTAGCGCATAAAAATAAATTGTGTTAACAAGCAGTCAAGTCGAGATCGGAAGTCACAGTAATTATTTCTTTGCACAACTTTTATCGTCTGTAAAAAGTTTATGCATAATATGTTACGATGGCGACGGGAGATTATTTAAGATCGCCATGTATTAACTCCGAGGATCGTAATATTTTTTAAACACCCTGTATCTGGCAAATTTGAACACTCCACAATGACATACATACCTATTGCCTTCCATTGTTTCCAACTATCCAATTGATCAGCAAATATCTACACTTCTAAACAGTAATTCAAGACATTTTCAGGTGTTTTACTGATAACATATTATAATGATCCTAACCCTAATTACTTTTACCTTAATTTGTCTGGCCTCTCACCTAGGAATCGTTTACTTATGTGGTATTTTAATTATGGCTATAGGCTGCTCCTATGTTTACAGGGGTTGTGGGTACGTAATCAGATGGTCACTTAGAGGCTCTCGTAGCACTTAATACCCTTAGAATGTATTACTAGATAGAGAAGTCGCAGCTACACAGCTATTGAATTTATCTCTACTTTTAGTTTATATTTTATGGCTACAAAATACTTGGACGCCATGTCAGCAGTACTGAAAAAGTACGGCAGATATGTAAAACAATAATTACCAGCTGTAACCTCAGTTCATCAGACCTTCACTCGATGAAATAAAACAGATGTTTAATAAAAACAATATATTACAAAGAAATCTTCAAACACTTGGAGTATAGGTTCGCAGTTAAATTTAATACTATATAAAATTCACATAGTAGCCTGAAGGGCTCAAGAAATGACAATAAAATGGAAGCAGAAAAATTATTGACTCTCCGTCAAGCTAGGAAAATAAACCTGGACCTGGACTGGACAAACCTTGGTAGTGAAGTTGCAGAAGACCTGATTCCTGTAATTTAAGACACGATTGATTATACCTAGTCCTGGTAGAGTTTTGGAGATCCTCTCGTAGAATATGGACGTGGCCTAGGATCCTAGGTAGAAGCTATCTCAGCATCGAGGAACCAGCAGAACGGGGATTTTCCACAAAGTCACAGCAGTGAGGTGGAGGATCTCTCCTCCAGTCTAGCTTTCAGGACGTAAGGCAATGGTCTGCACAGCCTGGTCATAAGAGGAATTGCTTCTCGGTCGTCTCGTCAAGTTATAGACGAAAAATTACCGGTATATAGTAAAATTTGAAAGTAGAAAAATATGTATGGATTTCCAGGCTTGAGCGAGAAATCAAGAGTAAAATTTTAATTTTACAGAGTAAAACTTTTAGAGTAAAACAGTTAATTAAGTTAATTTAACATATTTAAATTAATCTAAAATGATATCAGTTTTAATTATATATTAAAAGCCAACAAAAAAATATTCGACCAACAGGTGAATAGTTACATAATTATAGAAATAATTAAGTTAATTGATAAATTATTTAGTAAATGAAGTATATCAGATGGATATAGGAGATAAATATATGCAAATATATAGATAACAGTGTTATTTCAAGTAATAATAAACTACGTTACATTTGATTTAAAATTCCCAAAAATTCCAAATTCATCTGTGTAATTAGCAGTAAACACAAGAAAATGGTATTCAAATTATGCTATACGATAAAACACATAGAAATATAAGTTGAATGCTCTTCGCTGATATATTAAAATCAAAGAAAAATCAGGCCTAAGCCCGTAGTAGTTATTTCTACTTGAAAATATAAAAATACGCAAAACCCAACGCACTATTAATCAAGCTTGTATTAAGACAATAAAATTAAATGCGGCGCAAAGCCTATTTTATCGTCGAAACCAAGCCAAATATCTTAGTTACTGAAATGGACAGCTAGATTTAGCAGTTCCACATATATACAATAGATAAAATAGATCACAGTAACTTCTTATTTTTTGTAGCACACACAAAAAAAAACGATTAGTTAAATTCGTTAACTATTCAAGTTAGGAGGCCGAAATTATTGCACCAAAAGGGAACGAAATCCATGCGCTTTAAGTTTTTTGCCATTCATATTTGTTTTGCGAAAAGAAAACTTGGGTTTGTAGCAATTCATTACATAGATAAATAAGCAAATCGATGAATAATATATGTAAATAGGCATTTTTCAAAAATTCCGAAAAAATCGTTATACATACATGAGATGCAACAAATGATTTTAGTATTGACCAAGCAAGCAATTTCTGTATTCTGTATTTCGGCAATGCTTATGAATTCTATTATATATGTAATCTAATATTTTCCATCATATATCTAGGAAAAGTAGTTGTTTTAATACATTCTAGAAGATTTTACGCATTTTAGAGTTCAACATCTTCTAGATAAATGTACCGGGTAAGTCTCTTAAGATTGACACCCCCCTTATATCACTTATCCTTTGCCGATTTAACTCATTCAAAAAAGGAGTAGAGACGGTTTTTGATGAATTTTTATAATCTGAGAAGAGATATTAAAAATCTCGTAAAATATACAGGGTGGAAAATAAAACATAATTTTTTTAAATGGAACACCCCATATATTTTTAGACCAAAATAATGTCCTTAATATTCTGAATCCAAAAATGTGTAATTGTTATATAAGCACTCCACCTGTTTGTGAGATATTACTAAAAACTTATCACATTACGGGTGTCAATTATAAAATAAGAACATCAAGATACCTCTGGAAACAATGCATATTTGCATTGTTTATTTGTTGACAGATGACATCCAGTTTTTTGTGAGATAGTAGTTCACTCTCTTAGATATTAGCGTAAAAAATACGTAGTGTTCGTAAAGAAGCAAGTTATTTTGAAAATGGTATATTCATTGGAAGAGCGAAAAGAATTACTTGAAATTTATATTCAGTGCAACAAGAATAAGTCTCTTGCTCGGAGGGAGTATGTTAGGTTATTTCGAGAAAGGCTACCTCCTTCCAAAAATAGTTTTAAAAACATTTATGCAAAGTTTAGGAATACCGAATCTCTGAGAGACAAGAAAAGGGAAAGGCGAAGAACAAAAACAGGAGAAGACACAGAACTCAACGCGTTATTATATTTTGCTGAAAATCCATCCAAATCATCCTATGCCGCAGCAATAGAATTGGATATACCTATCACAAAGAAGTGTGATAAAAATATTACATCGCCATAATTTTAAACCATATAGTATTTTGCCCGTTCAATATTTAGACGACAACAACCTTCAAGACAGGTTAACCTTCTGCAGATACATACTTGATAGAATAGAGGAAGATGATGAGTTTCTAAGTCATGTCTTTTGGACTGACGAAAGCAGTTTTGCTACTGCGGGAATTTTTAATAGAAAAAATGCACATTACTGGGCAGCGGAAAATCCACATATTGTAAAAAAAATAAAAAAACAAGGATACCAAACTGTAAACGTGTGGTGTATCATCCACAAGGATGCTATTGTAGGTCCTGTATTTATAAATGGGCCCTTAAATGCACAACGTTATGTGGATATTCTTCAACATCCAGTTGAAAATTATTTAGATAATATTAATTTAGTGGACAACAGATCTGTTATTTGGCAGCAGGATGGAGCACCACCACACTCTGCAAGGAACGTCACCGAATACCTAAACAGAAAATATCCTATTTGGATAGGAAGGCACGGTGTTATACATTGGCCCGCTAAAAGTCCGGACTTAACACCTATGGATTTTTTTCTCTGGGGTACTATAAAACAAGATATATACGAAACTGGGGTTTTTAATAATATGAATGAGTTAAAAGAATGCATACGTGTAAAAATTGAGGAATTAAACCAAAATGGTGATATATTTCAACGGGTGAGAAGCAATTTTATAAAGCGATGCCAAATGTGTATTCAGAATGGTGGTGGTTACGTGGAAAATATTTAATTACGTTACGTGTAAATAAATAAAATTGTGTTACTCCATTGTGTTACTGTATTAATATTGACTTTTATTTGTTTTTATTAGGCTTATGTTGTTTATTGTTATTACTCGTTACTGTTATTGTCACCTATATATTATTTATTTATTATCTCAATAAATGGCATTGTTTCCAGAGGTATCTTGATATGTTTTTTGTTTTATAATTGACATCCGTAATGTGATAAGTTTTTAGTAATATCTCACGAACAAGTGGAGTGATTATATAACAATTAGATATTTTTTTATTCAGAAAATTAAGGACATTATTTTGGTATAAAAATATACGGGGTGTTCCATTTAAAAAAATCATGTTTTATTTTCCACCCTGTATATCTTACGAGATTTTTAATATCCGTGCTCAGATTATAAAAATCCATCAAAAACCGCGTCTACTTCTTTTTTGAATGAGTTAAATCGGCAAAGGATAAGTGAGATAAGGGGGGTGTCAATCTTAACAGACTTACCCTGTACCTATCCCTAATGCTTTTATATATCAATATATTCAGGGAGAACAATTATAAATAGTAGGTGGTCGTTTTCTATGCATGTGAGTTCTCTGTCAAAACTAATGTCACATAAAAGTGTCACTGAGAGAATGGTAGGTGTTGATGGTAAATTCAAGTATAAACTACTTATTAAATAAATCGTACATTATTCTGAAGAGTCTCAATAAAGGCGGAAGAACTTGTACAACATATATATTTCT
>CAXKVY010008725.1:0-21754 GCA_964058915.1 Tetropium fuscum | reverse complement strand
ATAAGGTGAGCTTCAGAAATGTATTTACAACTTATTGCTATTTTGGACTTCCTCGTGGAATGAGAATTTTCCCCAATATTTAGCAAGAGATACGGCCAAAATGAAATTTTTTCACATTTTGGAAAAAATTGACAATTTTTGAGGAGCTTCTCGAAAAGTTGTGCACATACAGAGTTCGATTTAAGCTTAAATTGTTGTAAATTTAATTTTATTTAAAAAAGGATAGAAGAATTTTTTCCTTAGCTATACTTTAGCAGATATTGAGCAAGAACCGAATCTAGTGCAAACATTTTGCTGTTTTATGAGCATTGCACAACTCGTACAGGTCTTTCGAAGCTGCAAACTGGGTATGTTACGGGCATAGGTCCTAACAACATATTAAAAAATTTGAACTACATGATCTTTTGAAAGGTCGGCCCTTTTTTATGTTAAAATTGACTGGTTTATATAGCCTTTATAAACATATTTATGTATTCAGGGGCCGGTTCCAGCAACCGGAGTATAACGAGAGTACGGTACGGACAGTAGGTTGCATAACTATGTGACGTCACAACGAACGGAGTCTACATGATCCCACATAAATGATGATAAATATATTATTAATGTAAGAATACCAATATTGTTATTATTATTAATATTCGCAAATCTGGTCAACATTTTTTGCAATTATACATTACTAAATTCCTAACTTGTTTGACTTGTATTAAATAGAGAATCTAAGATCCATTTATACTTGTAATTTTAATAATTATGTAGGTTCCTGATTGTTAAAATATAACAGCACATTTGTAAAATATCTTCATATATATGTTACATCATAGAGCCAAACATTCTTTTTCCCCTCGTGAGCATCAAACTAACAGCCATCACAGAAAGTAGGAAGAAAACTAAACCCAAGAAGGAGGTGAGTAGTCGACATCTACATCTCCATTTTTTGTCTTGAATCATCTTCTTCGATAATAATTCGGACCGAGGTACGTCTAGCGTGAAATCAGCTTCAGGCCGACCCCTGGGCTGCAAAAAGAAATAAAAATTAATACTCACAAAACAAATAAAATTATTAGTCTCATAAAACCTAACGACCTAATATGGTCTTTTTCAGCTATCTTCGCGTGTAGGTCATTAAAATGGTACGGATCAAATTAAAGCGGTTCTCAACAGTTTTTTAGGGTTAAGTATACGAGATTTTACAAAGCATATAACAGTCATATGATGGTGCAGCGGTTCAAGCCCCGCTTTCTAAACCAGGGATCCCTGGTTAGATACTCACATCAGGACTTTTTTAATAAAGTAGGCAACACAACACACACACACACCAGGTTGTGTTGTTGTAACACAACACACACAGGTGTTGGGTGTTGGGTATTATTAATCTAAGTAAGACATGCGCTAGTGCTTAACATGGCCGAAATTGTATGGTACTCTATGAGACATGGGTCGTTTATTGCATCAACATACGTCGCGTGCTAATGCTCCTAGAAATTGATAAAACACATCAAACGTAACGCGTAAATTGATGCATACATACAGCAAGATAGCTGAAAAAGATCAAGTATAACAATTATTGACTTTCCAAACACAAAAACCATGTCCCTCTTGCTCGGCGATCTTGTATATTGTGTCAGAGGTAATACACCTTCAAGGACCAATTAATTGATTATATTATTGATATTTCAGTGTACATATTATTATTTAGTATATCCTAACACTCGAAGTACTGTATTAAAACTGGTCGTTTTAATCGTCTCGGGATGATGCCACCTTGGTTGGCGATACGCGCGTCGAGCGAAGTAAAAGTGTTTTGGTGTTTGTGGAAACTACTTCGAGTGTTATTATTACATCAAAGGTTCCAGCCCTATCCAGATTTAGAATATACATAACTATGTTTTGGTAATAGCAGTTGGATAATACTAAATCAAATTGCCATCAAAACCGCAAGATGGTAAGTAGTTTGGGTGTATGTGGTAACATTTCTTTATTGGTTGTGTAAGATCACCTATACATTTTGATTTAGACACGTATCTAAATCTAATTTTCCTTTGGTAAATCCTTTAGTAATTCAGCTCTTTTCTTGAAAATTGACCGAATATCTTCAGGGGAATCTATAATAACAGGCTTGAATTTAACAGATCTAGATAAACAAAAGTTTGCCTTGAATGCCATTTCCCAATCAGACTACCATATTTGTCATTGAACGCATGCAAATGCTGGCTATCATTCATAGACGAAACAATTTAATATTACAGTAATTAGAAATTTATTATTCTATAATCTTGACTTATATGCACCAAAGGACGCGTTATTATAAAATGATGTCACGTATGGGTTTTCTAATATTATGATGCATAGAAACTGTCGCCAAATGTCCTCTTATATTCCGTAGCCTTAAAATTATGAATATGGTAATTTTAATGATTAGATAATTAATCATGTCGACATATCCGTTAGAAGTATATCCGTTTTTTATAAACAAATAATGGACACACCGTATATTATGAACCAGTTGTTTTTTATTTTTGTGAAAGATTAATCCCGTAAATATTACCGACTTTGACGTATGCTCAAAAAAATCGACGAGGACAATCGACTAATTTTTTCAGGGCTGTTTGGGAACAGTTTCCAGAGTACCGAACCAAAACAGTCACACGAAAATCTTGTGCCTTCGGCCCTATAGGTCAGTTTTTTATTTAGGTTTTTTTCCACAACCTTAATGAAAGTTGTAGAGCAGAGAATATAATTCACATGTCACATGGTAGATTTTTGATTGATTTCATTGATTAAAATACGAAACAAAATCACAAAATAGGCTATCAAATCGGTGATAGTTTTATCACAGAGTAAGGTGAGGTATATTCTGTGCTTTAATTATAGCATGTTGACTGTCACCTGTTTTAAATATAATAAAATAGTGTACGGTCAAAGTGACAGAAAGTTTCAATCGATCACTTTGGAACGCCGGATTTTTACAATTCTGCCATATTATCTTGAGGGACAAGCACAGTTATTTTTGTTTTTATAAGTCCCTACGTAAATTGTCTTAAATAATTAAGTAAATTACAGCATTTTAACTCACAGTCCGTAAACAATCACCAACGGCACACAATTTTAGTATTTTAATACTATTAGGCCAATATATAGGTAGCCAGAGAGGGGTCCAGGTTTACATTAATTAGGGTGAAAAATTTTTTATGCTTGCAACATGATAAGAAATGACAGCCAAGAATATTAAGAGTATGCTGTCAAAATATTGTACTCTGCGTCAAAGAATATACAAGAAAAATTCTTCACTGAATATGATTCTGTGTCCAGTTTGATTGCTTCTAAAATTAATGGTAACACGATCAGATAATGAAAAGACCCATAGGTTTTTCCTGACACCAAACAAAAATTGGAGATTAGGAAGTACTACAGCATTGTATAAAAACCTCCTCGTAGTTGTTAATACTATCTCAAAATGGACAAAGGAACCCACTCAAAAAGTGGAAATTGATACATCCAACAAAAAAGTGACAAATCATTCTTATCTATAGATCAACAGCTGTAACCCATTTGGCAACCGCAGATATACCAGAGCAACATATCATAAATATAACTGGCCACAGTAACACAAATTTCTTAAAGTCTGTTTTAAAAATGCAGTCCACATGACATTCTAAAATCGTAAATAAAATGAGGGGGATTAAAACATCTAATAGGGTTTTAGTTTCCCATGCCGAATGCGATAATACACAAGTTGTGTATCGAAACTGTACATTTAACGTTAAAAATATGTATTGTAATAAATAAATAAATATTGTATTGATTAATTATTTATCAATTGTAATATTTACTGTCAAACTGAGATCTTTTAAAATTTCTGATTAAAAAAAATCTATTAACGTTCATTATCACATCTCTCACCAAATATCACATTCGTTATGATTAATAATTGGTAATATCACTCGTTAAAACCTTAATTAATAGAAAACTGAACACGTGCGAAACGCACGAGTTCAATTTTCAGCGGTTTTAACTCGGAGTATCACATATTATCCCCGTCAACTTTTGCCTGATGAAATTTTATTGCAACTATTTTCTTTTAGGTTTTATGGTAATTTCATTGTTTGAAAATGTAAAAAAAATTTTAAATGATAATAATTTTAGATAATAACATTCTCTACCATTTTGCGTAATGAATGTTTATTACAACTTTATTATGTGAGGTCTTATGGCCTATTGGGCATGTGAAAATATTTTTTATAATACGCTAACGATAATTGTGAGTATAAGTACTTCTCTACCAATGCTCAACGAAGTGTCATTGTAACTTTGTTATTTGTTGTAGGTCATAACATGTTCGACAATGTTGTTAGTTACATCGGATAATGTACAACAGCGTTTTCAAACTATCGCAAGCATGCGCCGAATGATGTTATCATGGTCCTGTCGCTGTAAGATATTTACATCATTCAAATATTCTGGTACTATCCGAGCGATATGAGGTCGTGTATCATTATATTATATCAAGATGAAGCTATTCCCTATAAACGGTATATAGGTGTAAAAAAACGCAACAAGTTAATGTTTGATAAAATTGAAGGTTAATTTTTTAAATTTTATGTTCAATTTGCGTATTTTTTTAGGAAACTGTAGATAAAATGACTCATTTCAACTTGCATACCCGGTCTTTTGTTAAATGTTTGCGTTTTAGTCATTAGACAGGGTTAATTAAAATGTTGTTATAGAACTATAATAATTTCACAATCAAATTCTTGCAAAATACCAATTTTTGTGAAGAACCATGCCGTTCCGTCATGAAAATGAAATGAAAAATTAAAAGAAAACAATATATTATTACATTTTAATAAGCTATTATTGCAGCTTAGATACAGAAAAAAAAATAAAAATTTCAAAATCAAACTTGAGAGCAATCCAATTCAATTGTAACTTAAATAACCTGAATAAACGCACTTTTTACAACAAATTTACCTCAATATTTTGTTATAGCATATCTAGCTCTTATAACTGCCTGCATAAGTTGGTTAATACTGTCAATAAGGTTACGAATATTATCTTGAGGGATATTGTGCCATTCCTCCTGAAGGGCTAAACGAAGATAATTTACCGTAAGCGGAGCTACTTCGCGTTGTCTGACTCGCTTACCAAGCATGATCCACGCACACTCTATGGGGTTGAGATCAGGCGAACATGCTGGCGAGTTCATTTTATTAATACCAACTTCCGCGAGGTATTATCACATTGTTCTGCATTAGGATAAAGCCATCGCCATAGTGGTTTTATTCACTAAAAGGTACAACGTAATTGGTTAATATCTTCTCAATATATTGGTACGCCGTCAAGAATCCATAGATGACCACAACTCAGTGCAAGCCTCTTGGGTTATTCCTGCCCACACATTACTGAACCTGTTCCATAGCTCAGACCGGGACTGAACGTACGCAATGCAAATATTTCTCTGTTCCTTATCCATAGTAATGTAAGCAGAATATGGATTATTCACTAAAACGACTTTTGTTCCATTGTCGAGGGAGCAATTAGGGTCAAGTTACTGGTCTGCAAGCTTTCAAACCAAAGTGTTTCAATCTCCTGCGAATTGTCCACACACTATCATTATTTATACCCCGGACTTCTCGGAGTTGATTCATTGACTGAATTGAATGACGATTCGGCAATGTTTGTACGTGAAGAAATCTGTCATCAATAGTAGTAGTTTTTCGTTTTCTGTCATTACATACCACGCCCTTATTTCTGCCAGTTTGTCTAAAACGTTCGAATACTCGTCTACTATGGTAGAGGGATGAACATATTCTTGCAACATATTCAAAATTACGACCATCTTCAAGAAGAGTAAATGCGCAAAGTAAGCCTCGGCCCATAAAATCGCTTTCAGGGAATGTTTTTAATATTGTCATCTATAACTGTGCCAAATTTCATCGACTTGCAAAGGGATTAAAAAAAATGGCTCGGAAAGTAAGCTTCGGCCTATAAATTAGCTTTCAGGTCATGTTTTTAACATTGTTATCAATAACTGTGCCTCATTTCATCGACTTCCAAAGGGATTCAGAAGGTCGTAGGAAGCCCGGAACAATTAAAAAAAAATATAACTCGGAAAGTAAGCCTCGACCCATGAATTCGCTTTAAGGGAATGTTTTTAATATTGCTATCAAAAACTGTGCCAAATTTCATAAACTCAAGGATTCAGGGGGTCGTAGTGTGCCCGGAAAATTTACAAAAATTATAACTCGGAAAGTAAGTAACAACTTTTCAATTAACCCTGTATAATGACTAAAACTCAAACATTTAACAAAAGACTGGATGTGCATGTTCAAATTATTCATTTTATCTACAGTTTTCTAAAAGAAAATGTGAAAATTGAACTTAAAATACAAAAATTATGAGACTTTCACCAAATTTGAATTTTACCAAATATTATATTATATTATTTGGTAAAAATAATAGGTATGTTATAATATTATATATTATTATAACTTATTGCGTTTTATTGCACATTAGTGTTTATGTAACCACATAATCCCCTAAAATTTCATTGTAGTATCTTTCAGCAGTTCCACCCTCTAGGAAGGAGACCCTCTAAGAAAATTCTAATGAAATTCCTGCCCACATGATAACTGAGCCTTCTTGAAAGCTAACCCTAGGACTAAAAGTACATTCAGCATAACGTAAAAGCGTTGATTGAAATCAACGGTAAAAGACAATATAATATTAAACTTATCCTTCATTTCAAGATGATGACTGGCTAAGGATTAAAAAGTGATAGGATATGAATGGATTTCATTGAATTTTGCGGCAAATAGCGACGGCTAATCTATTTACCGTGTATCTGGTTAGAGACTTCAACTAGCAGTTAGACGACGAACCCACCTGTGCACTTTCCAAAAGTTAATCTTTTAACGACAAATCATCACCTAATTTGTTTCCATATAAATAGGTGAAAGGAAAAATTGTAGGAAAATGTAGGAGAACTGAAGGAGAGAAAAATTGTAGGAGATTAATCAGGTGTCGTAGCAAATTTGTTTCAAATAAAGTATCTATTTTCTGATGGATATAATTTCTCTCAAAAAAAATATAATTTACATTATGACAGTTTGCTTCTACATAATTTAGTAGCATTTTATACGTATGACTATTATGGACGCAGAAAGTGAGTACAGTGAATCATGCACACTACCAAATATAGTTTAAACGGCAAACTCTGCTTCCGGCAACATTTTGCCGGTTAAATCCTGATAAAGGTATGAATTTGTTTACAGGAAGTTCATATATTGGAGAAATGTATGTATGTATGTATGTATGTATATGGGTCGGAGTGTAGTGGTTTTAATTCCACTACGGCACTTAGTGATCCAACTATTTAAAGCCATCGATGTATGGATTTAGAAACATTGTACGTGAGTATGGATATCTAAAAAATATTATGTTATGATTAATAATAAATAAAGTTTGGTAAATTCTAATTAAATATTTTCTTGTAATATCGTAGAAAAAATTTAATTTTGAGATAAAGCACGTTTTTTTCGTTCGTGAGATTGCCCAAAGTCGCTTCGCTTGTTGGAAAATTCTCATATATAAAAAAATAGTACCTATGTTCATCTCTTGTTGCAAAATATACGATTTTCTATTCTTAATCTATTACCGTTATTTTTTGACGACATTGACGAAAATACTGCTTATATTTAGATATATTAAGCAGATGAAGGTTTTCGCGGCCCAATCCATTACACGATGGTTTCTCATGTAAAGCCGAATTGTGATATCATTTTCCTATCGGCAAGCCCCCGTGTCTGCATGGAAAATAGTGCTGCCTGCATAAGGTAAGTTGTCAGTTAAGTTACCTTAGCCGAAGGGTGGTTAAAAATTATATTATTTAATAGTTTGCCTGCTGGCTAATAGATAACGCTGTATGTTTATCAAGTGCTCCTTTGCACCCATTCCGCTTTACCCCGCCCGCCTCTATGTAGATGTACCTAATTATAATGGATGGCAGGTATTCAATGTCTCTAAAATATAATGTCAATTCCCATTTTAAAAAATACCTACACCCTACACATTTCAATAGAGATATAACTTCCTTAAACCAGTTGCGGATTTTCTAATAACAATCTCTTAATAATAATGGTACTTTTTAAGCCAGTGAGTGGCAAAGAGATGTCATAATTATATAAATATATACATCAGTTCTCAAATATGTTACTATTCCTTCTGCACCAAGACGCCGGTTACATAACGTTTAATAATCCTATTTATGTTTAAGTGAGCATTAAAAAAATGCAATGCGGTTTGTTGCTATTGTTTGACGCAATTATATAATAATTATTTCATGCTCTTATACATTATTTCGACAGTTTAATTAAGTGGCTACTCATAGACACTTAGCTGGATGGTGAATTATTGTGAACTAGTTTAAACTATATAATGATTTTATAATAGAAAATCTAGAAATTTAAAATTAATAATTCTATTAATAGTTTTTCTCGGGATCTTTTCTGTATATTAAATATATAAATGTATATTTGAATATATTGTTAATAATTGTATAAAATTAATTAATTTTATAAATGTTATATTTTTGTAAATTAAATTGTATAATTTGTATTTGTATACTTTCTGTAGATATATCTATTGTGGAACCTTTGATGGATGCAAATTAACCTTCGCTGACCCAAAAGTGGGCCCAACGAACCGATGACCCAGAATGAACAAATATATTAATAACTTTTTTGATTTTTTTAAATCAAATTTCTTTCTGAGCATGTAACTTTTTCCTGATGTGCAATGTACACATTTTAGGTACCAGATCTTCTTTATTACAACTATTTTGTGAATTATAGACAATTTCTTAAGCCCAGGTCAAAAATGATCTAGTTATGGGATTCAAGGGTGCAATTTATTCACAATTTGAGGCGTGCGCAGTGTGTCTTTTATAGCGTCAGTAATCAGCTGTCGATTGTTAATAACTTTTTTGATTTTTTTAAATCAAATTTCTTTCTGAGCATGTAACTTTTTCCTGATGTGCAATGTACACATTTTAGGTACCAGATCTTCTTTATTACAACTATTTTGTGAATTATAGACAATTTCTTAAGCCCAGGTCAAAAATGATCTAGTTATGGGATTCAAGGGTGCAATTTATTCACAATTTGAGGCGTGCGCAGTGTGTCTTTTATAGCGTCAGTAATCAGCTGTCGATTGTTTACGCGTAAACTAAAATGGACCGGAAAAGGCCATTGACAGAAAAATAGTTGTATGAAGCGCTTATGAACGATTCAGATGATGAATATATATGAAAGACACATACCTCTTGAAGATGGCTTTAGTGGTATTTCGGACACCGAAGATATTTTGGAGGAACCTGAAGGTAATATGCCGTTTATCGAGTTGGAAAATGAAAGTGTGGTTATGTCCGAGTCGGAAAGTGATAATAACGAGAGTGATACGGACAATGGGCGTGATTTAACTGTAGCTGGCCGTACTTGGAAGTATATAACTGAAAAAAAGGTAAGAATCAAGTGTCTGAGTTTATTCGCCAAGATAAGGGTCTAACAGATAAAAGCAAACACTTATTGTCCATAACTGATTGTTTTCGTTTATTTGTGTCAAACGATATTATAGAAGTGGTAATAAAATATACCAACCAGATAGCAAAAAACTATATAAATTCGTATACACAGAAACACGAAAACAAGTTACCAGTGTGGATAGAAATAGATACGATAGAGTTCATTTTCGACAAGCTCGAGAATCTCCACACAATATTTGGTCAGTTAAAAATGAGGCACTAAATCGACCTGTATATCGAGCCATTATGAGCAGAAATATGTTCACAGATATATTACGATTTATTCGGTTTGACGACCTAAATACGAAAGCACAACGGAAGGAACAGGATAAACTACCCCCCCGTGGTGTCACGGGTATATATTCCCAGTACACCCGGAAAATATGGGATTAAGATTGTTACGTTTACTTTTAGGAATTAACAATTTGAGAATCCGAAATTTATTGTAGGTATATTTCACGGATAAATTGATTTTAAGCAGTGACTTCGCCTTCCCTTTAGCATGTGTTTAGAAATTCAGGACGTCATATTACTTTCATTAGTCGATTACATTGATCAATACTGCCACAGCGCATTTAATAGATTATTTGTCATATATTTACCACAAATGTTTTAGTGCATATCTGTGTCGCTTTAATGTTTTGTGAGTTGAAAATGGCAGTTCTATGACGCTAGCCTAGGTCGGAGATCTATGGTTTAATTTCCTAGGGCGTTGGCTTTCTTTTTAGCTGGACGCGTGAATGACATACTAGTATTTCAATGTGTTAAGAGTTTCAGAGGAAATCATTGTTCATGTGATGAGATTTTGGATACCACATGTGGGATCAAATAACTTTTATAAAGAAACATTGAAACCTGCGTTGCATTGAACTCTCTAAAGTTGATTGAGGGACACAGTTAAGCTATCTTTTTGAAGCCGTTTTCCAACTACTTAGTAAGTTTTACCAGTTCTATATTCACTTAACCAAAGTTTTTTTACTTGTAACGAGACAAGCTTATCGGTCTGTATTACAGGGATTTTTTGTCTTTCGGCGAGTTTAAGTCACACCACCTTTTTTTGGAATCTTTTTTGAACCACCTTTGGGACCACCTTTAAGACCACCTTGCTGAAGTCTCGACCCCTGTACTGGCGTAGGGTTACAAGAGAGATCCACCTTACTGAAAGACTCGTTGCATATCACAGATAAGTGTGATTTGTTCTGTATTTCCCCCCAAAAATTACAGAAAGTGCAAGAGTAGATTCGATGTGCAGGATAATTTGGGGACTATCTGACTTAGTTCTGCATAGTCAGTGGCGTCCACGAGAATTTTATTTTTATTTTTATTAAAAGCTGAGCTAGCTTAGGCAAACTTTTATTGCCCACTTTATATGCTGTTGATTTTTTTTTGCAATTTCAAGTTTATCTAGAGAAAGAAGGATATGTATTTAAACGAAATGGTACCTGATACCTGAAATGGTACCAGGTACCTGAAATGGTACCAGGTACCTGAAATGGCACCAGGTACCAGGTACCAGAAAACGAAATGATACCTGACCACGTGTAGTGAAAATATTGTCAAGTCATTGGTATGGAAGTGGGCGAAATATTACCACAGAAAAACGGATATTACGCTTAGCGAAAAATATTATGTTGTATGTAACTCTGCGTAAAAATCGAAGACTTTACAAAATGTCTTTTGAATATTCAGGGCCGTGCGACTTTGCCGTGCCGTCAAATTTTCTATTCGGAAAAGACGTTACGCAACTTTCGAATATTACCAAACCTAAAAAAAATCGTTGTATTATCATCTTATCTCCATCGCGAATTTGAAATATCAGGGGAAGACCATAAATCCAAGCCCGAAATTATTCTTTCATACAATGCAACTAAAAGTGGCGTGGACGTTTTGGACAAATTAATACGCGAATATTCATGCAAAAGAGCAACGAGGTAATTGCCGCTGCGGCTTTTTCTAAATTTCCTTAAATGATATTGCTTGTTATAATGCATTTGTGATATGGATCAACAAAAATCCTCACCGGTCGAGTCAGTCGTCGATAAAATCAAGAAGAAAGTCGTTCTTAGACCTTGGCCTAGCACTGGCTAATAAAAATATTTTGCGACGGGGAACTCACATTATTCACGATGGAAGAGGATTCAGTAAAGCAACGTGCAGTGCTATTGAAAGTACTGGAATGGTTCTTGTAAAAAATCCCATGGAGCAAAGAGAGAGCGTTGCCATCGATGTCGTGGAAATGATAATAATTTTTCCGTAAAATGAGACCTTTGCAAGAAATTTGTGTGTCCTAGACACAGTACAACAATTGTCGAGCAGAAAAGGATTACGCCAACTGATGAAGATGGGGAGACGTTGTTATGAAGGTAAGGAAACTAATTATTTATTTTATAATATACTCTTATTATTCGTTTTAGGATTTAGAAAAATACGGAGATGATCTGACAGAAAAGATGTTTATTTTTTTAAATTTTAAAATTTAAGTTGTTAAAAATGACGTGCATTTAACGGTAATGTTTTCAATGGTGTCAACTTTGACCCAGTTTTGGGATCCAAAGTTTGAAATTTATTTTGGGTCGGCGAAGGTTAATTTACTTCCTAATAATACTGTATACTGTGTCCCCAAGTTCATATTGCTTTGATTTCTTGAGAAACGCGTGATTGTCTATCTTAAGATCAAGACACCTTAACAAAATCATACAAACACAAAATTAAATTAGTTGTGATAATAGTGGGGAATAAGAAACCATATATCATATAATTTTATATATCATAATAACGTAATTGCTGCAGCGAAGAGAGAAAAGTTTTTTTCGATGAATTATATTAAGTTTTTATAATTGTATATGTTAGTTTTTTCTATTGTAAGTTCTTTGCTATTTATCATATCAGAAGTAATCTTGGGTTAGTAGCAATAGATTATGAAGAGAAATTAAGTACAAACACTATTTGTACATTTAGATACACACAAAAACGAATCACAAGAAGAGAAGTTATTTCGCCTTTATTGGGGCTCTTTAGAATTATGTACGATTTGGTTAATTGGCCATTTATAATTTTATTTTATTTGTACTCCTAGTAACGTAATATACTATTACTGTCTATATACTTAGAACTTTCTCTTAATGTAAAATATATTTAAAAAAATATAATGTTACAATACTAAATTTATTCTGCTAACGGATGTTTTGGACGTCATAACAAGCGTCAGCGTGTAGGCGACTCATTAATGAAATAATTTCAATGATTAATGAGACTACTGTTGATACAATGTTGTTAACGCACTGAGATTGATATAATATCTTGATCCTATCAATACTAATTCCAGTCTGCATTTTATAAACATATAGATACATAACAAACGTTAAGGTCGCGTTCCGTCTTATAGCATGTTATGTATGTCAATTTATACAATTTATAAATAACTATCAATTATTATAATAGTATCTAGTAATTATCATAGTAGGTATTTAATAATAATTCATTATCAGTCATATCAGTGTATCGCCTTATTGATTATATTGATCTGATTGAATAACAATTAAAAATAATTACATAAATATCTTTCACATTTGCATACTATATAGGTGATACAAAAAGACGTTCATTAAATGTCAGTTTACTAATCAGTCGACTTTGGTTTATATATATATATATATATATATATATATATATATATATATATATATATATATATATATATATATATATATATATATATATATATATATATATATATATATATATATATATATTTTGTGAAAAGTAATCTTGGGTTTGTAGCATTTCATTACATAGAAATAAGCAACTAGACGAATAAGAAAGAAAACACACTTACCAGTACTATATCTGGACACACATACGGAAATGAATCACTATGCATATGAAAACGAACCACTTAGAAGTTGTACAAGTTCTTTCACCTTTCTTGAGGATCTTCAGAGCAGTATACGATTTATTTCATTGATCATTCATACTTGAATTTAAATTACCAATACACCAACACTTGCAGTGACGTTTTATGACATTAGTTTTTGACGGAACTCATTCTTAGAATACACAAACCTAGTCTACTATTTATATTTGTTCTACATGCTACAAACCCAAGATTACTTTTCACAAAATAAATATGAATAGCAAAGAATTTCAAAGCTAATTAATATATATATATATATATATATATATATATATATATATATATATATATATATATATATATATATATATATATATATATATATATATATATATATATATATATATATATATATATATATATATATATATACATGTATATATATATATATATATATATATATATATATATATATATATATATATATATATATATATATATATATATATATATATATATATATATATATATACATATATATAATATACATATATATATATATATATATATATATATATATATATATATATATATATATATATATATATATATATATATATATATATATATGTCAATGCTCTCGAGTTAAAATTTGAATTTTTTTATGTCGTCGAGAGAATATTCTTTATTAATTGCCGTTCATTAATCATGGCAGATACAAAATCAGAACAAACTGACATGATAATGGTGTTGGGTTGCTGGGTTGATGTCAAGGAAACTACCGACAAAGTGTGAGGTTGTATAGTGAGCGTTTCCCGAATAGGCAGGTGTCCAACCACCAAACATTCTCGAAGACTGAGAGACGTCTTATGGGTGGCAAGATAATGTTGGACATTTAAAAAATATTTTTTTTACCTAAATCGCTAATTTAATAAAAATTCTATAAGAGGCATAAAAACTGTCAAATAGCTATCAAATAAAAAATAGATGTCATTATTGCACTAAAGAAAAAAAGTAATGAACGGATATTATTGCCGTAGGTACATCAATTTTCAGGGAGTTACAAGTTTTAAAACATACTCGGTATATCACCAAAATGTGTCGATGGAGAGTAAAAGTCCACACTCCAAAAATAATCAAAAATCGATTAATAACTACCTATTCCAGTTATTTACAAAATTAATTTTTTTTACAAACTGAATCCATCTAGCGGCATACAGTAAGAAAATTTATTTCTTTATTGACGATAAGATTACTTAGAAGCGTGAAAAATGAAAGGTGGCCATGAATGTTTATTGCTATGTCAAAAATTATAACAAGTTAATAACAAGTTTTCTCACTCCGTGAGGTCGAATGAAGTGTTAAGTAAAAAAGTTGCATTTTGGAGTTGCAAGAAAATCAAGAGAATATTAGAAAAAAAGTAGAAAATTGAATGCCACAAAATACAAAGAGGAGTAAAAAGAGTGTGGAAACAATTTTTGTAGTTTTGTTAAGAAAAGTCTTATGTTATTAACAACCCGTAGGTATATTTAACTATCCTTAAAGTGCATTTTTCTAAAATGTACACAAGCAATAAACTATTATTATATTATTAATTATAATAATAACTATTATTATAACCCTATTTGGTCCAACTCGGCAAGAGTAGGCTTGGTTTAACAATCCAGTGAGTGGCATCTGTACTGAACCCCACCCAAACACGTTGTTGTTGTAAACAAGTTGTTTACGCCGCGCCGGTGCAGTTGATTTTTATTTTTTAGTAACCTGAGTGTTCTTAAAACAATTTGTGAGGTAGACTGGTTATTTTCTTTTATAGTTTTGAAGTGTTTTTCGTTAAATAACAGGAATTTAATCCATATAAACGTAAATAATTTTTTGTTTGAGGTTATGTTATTTTACTTTATTTGTTATTCGGTCTTTAATTCAGTATTGCATTGCGTAAAATGCCCCCCAAAAGGTCATTTGTTGGTAATGGCAAAATACTTCATAGCCAAACAAAAAAAAGTAATTGCTAATGTTTTGGATTATGAAAAAAGAGGCAAGTGATGGTCTCTCTATTCCATTTTGTAACTTTAAGTAGCGATTATTAAAAGCCAGTGGCATATCCGACAAAAGTAATAGAAAAGAGTCTAACAAAAAGCTGTTGTGGAAACACATGGCACGTCATTTTCATCACCTTCCAAAAGCAAAAGGAAAATGAAATATCCCGAATCTCATATAGAAAATGTTGGTCAAATTCAACCAATACGAGAAACAATCTACTATTTGTACTGCGTACAAATTTATCCATTTCAATGTAAATAAAAAAACTTCACTACTTAATACGATCGAATTTTCAGGAAAGAAACCCAAACGACGGTAAATATTGATTTCTAAGTATTTACTTATATTGCCAAATAAAACTTCTAAACTTAACTTAAACGAACAAATTTAAATGAAAGAAAACCAAACGCCGTTAAACATCGATTTTTAATTATTACGTAAATGTCTCACTTCTAGAAAACAGTGAAAATGTAAATAATTTTAATTAAAGAGAACGGAACGGTAGAAAAATAAAAGATACCTAAGCAAACAAAAAACTATCACTGCTAGAAATTTGTTTTTAATGCGCGCGTTAAGACACAACCATCCACAATAAACGTCGCGAATTTTGAGCCCGCACGACAGGCAGCCTTTGTGATATCAAGGGGTGGAGGAAGCGGTGGGAGTTGCCTTTCGGTGCGGCGACGTGTCCATGAAGCTCGCGCGGTAGTGGACATATTACTTATTAGTTTATTTTATTAGATTATTACTCGAAGCACGTAAAAATACTCGGGAGATTTATGTTGACAATTTATTATTTATTAGGGTTTATATTGCATTATAAGAGAGGTATACTTCCCTATTTGAATCGGATTTTTTTCACAATTTCATGGATTTTAATTTTTTGCGCGGAACCCCAATTCTGTCTAAAATAAAAGTATCCTAAATTACTCCTTATAACATCAGCTATCTGACAGTGGAAATCCCGTTAAAATCGGTCCAGCCGTTTCGGAGATTTGCCGGACAGGCAGTATATAAGTACCGTATATACTTTCATATGCATTTAGTAAAAGCTGTTATTTTGGAATTACAGACATACACTTCAACTTTATTTATTTGTATAGATAATTAAAATATTTAACAAATAAAGTCAATATCAGCCATAAAAGGGTAATAGAAACTATTTCAATACAGATGATATAATTATTCTGGATGATATAACAACACATATAATTATTCTGGAGCTACATGATACACATTAAACGAGTATTGAATCATCAGACCTACACAAATAACTGAAGATGAAATATCAGATGTTCAGAGACACCTCAAAGAAATAGGATTTAAATACTCTTCAACTTTTATTAAAATATTTATATTTTATTGTACCAGTGTTTTTAAATATTACCCATTTTTCAATTACAAGATATTACTGATGTGATAAAATTGATTCTTCATTGAAAAATACTCAACACCTACGTAGGTATATTGCCGATATGAAAATGTTGTTGTTTTATTAATTACTATTTTAATAAAATAAGTATGCCAATGTAAACTTGTGAAAATATCAGGTATTTTATCATTTTCATACTTGGCAGAATAATTAGAATATGACCTACGGACATAAATTATAGGCGACACTATTTTAATATCAATTTCTACCTTGCAGGGGATATGCGGTGACGAAACACTATAATTATCCAATATTACACTACAGCGCAAAATTAAAGGATATACATTTTTGCCTCCTGATTTAAATTTCGATTAATTTAAAAACTGATTGGCCTATTTTCAATATTTTTTTAGATTACAGTTAGATAGACTTTTGAATTATTAATAGCAGAATGTTTTATTGTGTTGTAATTTAATTATACAGGGTGAAATAGAGGGGTATGTGTAACTAACTGAGCTGTCAGCTGTCTGACTGACCTTTTCAGATAAATAAAAATTTCCCACTTGAATAGGGATAATGACGTTTTCGGGAATATGCTGTTTGTTTAATAATAATTAAACTTTGTTTAATAACAAGGACACGCAACTATTTTTCCTACGAAGGCGTGCGGTAAAAGCACTTTGCCATACACAAATATGTTGGGAAAGAAGTACTTTACTCCACATGTGCGGTAAAAATATAGATTACCATATTTTTTCTAAAACATGTATAATACATTATTGAAAATCCTATTTTTTATTTTTCTTGGATATTTATATTTTGTGATATTTATATTGTTTGTAATGAAATGACCCTTTTAAAAAGAGAACACTTTAAATGATCATTATTTAATACAATGAGCATTGGCCTTTAGCATTATAATAAATATTTTGTCAATTAATAATCAAATCAAGTAATCAAAAAATACCATTAAATGAATTTAGCCAGAAACAATTTAACAAGTTTAAAATTAATAAATATTAACACGCATATAAAAAAAATCATCGTGCTGTTGAATAAAAATAAATGTCCTTGTATTTAAATATAATTGATTCACAAAAATAAAACACATGTTAGTTAAATGAAAAAAATTAATGCATAATAAAAAAATCAGCATTATTTTGAATAAAATTGTACTAGAATTATTATATTTCCAATATTTCAATTTCATTACCCTCAATATATACAATTTGTTCTCAGCTAACACTTTTCTGAGCAACTGAAAAAATATTTTAGTCCTAAAATTAATAAATGCGCATTAAAAAAGGTGAAATGTTCACAACACCATCTCGATTCGTTGGACGTGTCACGGTTAGCGTTAACCAGTGTACCGTACCTGCTTTTATGCGCTTTTTAAGTTAAGTTTGTAGGTTAGTTTTATTGTTTGTACGTAAAAAGTTCACCACTAAATGAAAAGAGCATAATAAATTATAAAAAGTACCTATGTGCTAATGAAGTAAGTATTGTCTAAATGTGGCATTGTGGCAGTTTCTTTATTTTCTTTTTTTTATTTTTGGGTTTCGGCCCAGTAATTTACTGGTTAGGTTACGTTAAATTACCTTAGGGGTAAAGAGTACCGATCGGCCCCCTCTTATCACATCTTCAGCCATAAATATTGGCGTTAAATTACCTTTGTTTTTTAAATATGATTGTATTGTCTTTACTTGGTTATTCTCCTACAATACGTATTTTTTTACCTAAGGTATCTTTATAAGTACTCTGTCATATTTATTTATATATTAAGGCTATTTTTAAAACATAGTGGAACAATTGATTTCCTTAATTAACAATAATTGATATTTTAATGCAAGAATAATTATGCTAAAAAAGGCTTAATTTAATGCGCAAAAAATTTATATATTTTGCAGAGCCATTTATATATTTTGCAGAGCCATAAGGGGCATTCTAATCTTATTCATTTAAAATATATGTTTATTTTATGCAAGGTATCTATATGATATTTTAATGCGCAAAATAATAATTTTAATGCTTAAAGTATTTATAATATGGCACGCTTAAATCATACCCTTTTAAAAATAATAGCATTGGTATACAAATAGGAAGTTTGAGAAGGAAAGTTTGACTTTTTGTTTTTATATTTTTTTTTAGTTTAGTCAGCGATCGTAAAAAAAATTAAATCATAGCCTGGATATATGATTTTTTTTGGTTTTGTGAGTTGGTTCCTTTCTGTAGAATGGCGTCCAAATAGTCTTTAAATTAAATTCCTGAAATTAACGCAATATTTTGTACTGATTTAAGGCAAAAGTTGTTTTCATTTGGCATTTTCAGTTTAGAGTTTATTGATTTATTTTGTTTATTATAAAATACATTTATTTGGTTTGTTTGTTTACTATTTGTTCTCTATAAGGTAGGTATGCATGAATTATGAACTCGATAACACCATGCAGTTGTTTAATAAAGGTTTTATATTTTAATATATGTTTTATTTTAACAATTTTTAGGTACGTATTACCAGCTCATACCCTATGATGCTATTTTTTGTCAAAAACAGTTATTAAAATTTAAATGCTGTTATTATCATTCGTTTTAAGTGTATTAAGTCATTCAAATATTTCGAGATCTCTATACTGTATCCAACGAGAGAATGGACTTGCACTCGAGCGAAAATTCGTCTGTTTGGGTCAGATCTCCGCCCCTTAGAACATTAGTACAACGCCCTCAACGTCTTAATTGGCTCAGCAGGTAGCCAGGGCCGGCGCCTGGGTCCGATACCTACCTGGTACCTAATTATATAAGGTACCTACTACTGCCTACCTATTCACAGTTTGTATTTGTAGTCTCGCAAGTACGGTTATTTTAGTTGTGTTGTTTACGGTTGTGAATTAAGTTTTAAATCTATTATAAGAATGGCAGCAGCCAGAGACGAGATAAATCCACCATTATCGTCAATTAAGAAGAATAAAAGAGGCCAGGTAAAGAAATATAATAATAAATATGTTTTATTTAATACGCATACTATTCACCACCAGTAACCGTGGTCAATGATTTATTTTTGTTTTTAATTTTAGGTCGTGCATCAAAGTCAAAAAATAATTCACCTACTTACGAATTTATTTCATCGAATGACGGTCCTGCGTAGCTCGTTACAGAGCCCCTTCTCTTTAGTCGCCGATGCGCAAAGCACGTCCATTCTCTCGTTGGTTAGAGTATAGTCTCGTCTCGCCTTGTCTAGAAGGATTTTATTTCGTATGCTTCGTCTCGAAATTCGAGACAAAATTCTCTCGAGACGAGACCAAATGGCTTCGAGACGAGACGTCTCGTGTCTCACGGCACCTCTAGTAATCTATCAGTATACATATATATTTACTTATATATTTAGCAGTGTTTGGGCATATTTATTTCTTCGGAAGCAATTATACGTACCAACGCGTATATTTAGTGAATCAAGCAATTAAAAAATAATATAATATTAAAGGGTCCGCCAATAAGCGCGCTCGATCTTTAAAATGAAATAAAGCAAGTTGTGTGAGAGGTATAAATGAAATTTATTTTTTAATAGTCAGTTGATGTCGCCTCCGCGCGAGATAACCATTCCTCCGAAGCGCTCGTGCAGAAGATCCATTGTGGCGCGCGCTGTGTGGCTCGTAGCGCCGTCCTGCTGAAACCACATATCCTCGACATCCATATTGTCGATTTCATGCCAGAAAAAGTTCGTTATCATGGATCTGTATCGTTCGCCGTTTACCGTGATGGACACACCATCGTCGTTCTCGAAGAAATACGGCCCGATGATGCCTCCGGCCCAAAATCCACACCAAACAGTTACCTTTGCTGGGTGCATTGCGACCTGGTGGACCTCCTGTGGATTATTCTCGGCCCAATAACGGCAATTCTGCTTGTTGACATTCCCATTTAACCAAAAATGTGCCTCATCGCTGAAGATGATTTTGCGACCAAAATCGGGGTCGACTTCCAACTGCTCTAAAGCCCAATCAGCGAAGATACGGCGCTGTCTATGGTCGTTTATTTTGAGCTCTTGTGTCAGCTGGATCTTGTACGGATGCATGCCCAAATCCAGATGCAAGATTCGGCGAAGTGATGTTTCCGAAAGGCGGAGTTCCTGTGCGCGACGTGAAATTGACTGTCGCGGATTTTCACGCACACTATCGCGCACAGCGGCGACATTCTGGGCAGATCGGACGTTTCTACGACGCGTCGGTGTTGGCTGATTGTTCACCGAACCGGTTGCCTCGAATTTGTTAATCAAACGACGGATAGTCGACTCAGCAGGACGATCAATTGCACCGTAAAATTGGCGGAGCGCGCGGAACGTTGCTCGAACCGATGAATGATTTTCGTAATAAGTTTTAACGATTTGCACATGTTGCTCGCGGCTGAATTGATTCATGGTGATTTGTGAAGATACACTGAATAATAACAACTACGTTTGCCAACTCTACCACAAACAACATGGCCGCCATGAGCTGTCAAAGATCGAGCGTCCCTATTGGCGGATCCTTTACAATGGTGACTAATAAATAATAAATAAGTTAAAAAATATAAATTTTAAAAATATGTGATCAAAACCAGGTCAAGCCACTTCCCATTTTTCAACTGCCATTATTAATTAAATCAAGACTTAAATATTCTTCTACTGAACAGAACGATGATATAACTTATATTATTAAGTATTATAACTAAATGCTCTGAAACTAAATATCGTTTCGTGATCTCATTATTGTTGCATCTTCAACAAACAAATCTTAAGAGTCCTATAGAGATTTCATAAAATAAGGCTTCTGTACATGTAGATATTTCAATTGATCAATAGTATCAATATACATAGTCTTATATAACAGTACTTATGTTTAACAATCGCATGTCGGTAATAATTTGTCATTATTGACAC
>CAXKVY010008724.1:0-21344 GCA_964058915.1 Tetropium fuscum | reverse complement strand
ATTGGGCATGTGAAAATATTTTTTATAATACGCTAACGATAATTGTGAGTATAAGTACTTCTCTACCAATGCTCAACGAAGTGTCATTGTAACTTTGTTATTTGTTGTAGGTCATAACATGTTCGACAATGTTGTTAGTTACATCGGATAATGTACAACAGCGTTTTCAAACTATCGCAAGCATGCGCCGAATGATGTTATCATGGTCCTGTCGCTGTAAGATATTTACATCATTCAAATATTCTGGTACTATCCGAGCGATATGAGGTCGTGTATCATTATATTATATCAAGATGAAGCTATTCCCTATAAACGGTATATAGGTGTAAAAAAACGCAACAAGTTAATGTTTGATAAAATTGAAGGTTAATTTTTTAAATTTTATGTTCAATTTGCGTATTTTTTTAGGAAACTGTAGATAAAATGACTCATTTCAACTTGCATACCCGGTCTTTTGTTAAATGTTTGCGTTTTAGTCATTAGACAGGGTTAATTAAAATGTTGTTATAGAACTATAATAATTTCACAATCAAATTCTTGCAAAATACCAATTTTTGTGAAGAACCATGCCGTTCCGTCATGAAAATGAAATGAAAAATTAAAAGAAAACAATATATTATTACATTTTAATAAGCTATTATTGCAGCTTAGATACAGAAAAAAAAATAAAAATTTCAAAATCAAACTTGAGAGCAATCCAATTCAATTGTAACTTAAATAACCTGAATAAACGCACTTTTTACAACAAATTTACCTCAATATTTTGTTATAGCATATCTAGCTCTTATAACTGCCTGCATAAGTTGGTTAATACTGTCAATAAGGTTACGAATATTATCTTGAGGGATATTGTGCCATTCCTCCTGAAGGGCTAAACGAAGATAATTTACCGTAAGCGGAGCTACTTCGCGTTGTCTGACTCGCTTACCAAGCATGATCCACGCACACTCTATGGGGTTGAGATCAGGCGAACATGCTGGCGAGTTCATTTTATTAATACCAACTTCCGCGAGGTATTATCACATTGTTCTGCATTAGGATAAAGCCATCGCCATAGTGGTTTTATTCACTAAAAGGTACAACGTAATTGGTTAATATCTTCTCAATATATTGGTACGCCGTCAAGAATCCATAGATGACCACAACTCAGTGCAAGCCTCTTGGGTTATTCCTGCCCACACATTACTGAACCTGTTCCATAGCTCAGACCGGGACTGAACGTACGCAATGCAAATATTTCTCTGTTCCTTATCCATAGTAATGTAAGCAGAATATGGATTATTCACTAAAACGACTTTTGTTCCATTGTCGAGGGAGCAATTAGGGTCAAGTTACTGGTCTGCAAGCTTTCAAACCAAAGTGTTTCAATCTCCTGCGAATTGTCCACACACTATCATTATTTATACCCCGGACTTCTCGGAGTTGATTCATTGACTGAATTGAATGACGATTCGGCAATGTTTGTACGTGAAGAAATCTGTCATCAATAGTAGTAGTTTTTCGTTTTCTGTCATTACATACCACGCCCTTATTTCTGCCAGTTTGTCTAAAACGTTCGAATACTCGTCTACTATGGTAGAGGGATGAACATATTCTTGCAACATATTCAAAATTACGACCATCTTCAAGAAGAGTAAATGCGCAAAGTAAGCCTCGGCCCATAAAATCGCTTTCAGGGAATGTTTTTAATATTGTCATCTATAACTGTGCCAAATTTCATCGACTTGCAAAGGGATTAAAAAAAATGGCTCGGAAAGTAAGCTTCGGCCTATAAATTAGCTTTCAGGTCATGTTTTTAACATTGTTATCAATAACTGTGCCTCATTTCATCGACTTCCAAAGGGATTCAGAAGGTCGTAGGAAGCCCGGAACAATTAAAAAAAAATATAACTCGGAAAGTAAGCCTCGACCCATGAATTCGCTTTAAGGGAATGTTTTTAATATTGCTATCAAAAACTGTGCCAAATTTCATAAACTCAAGGATTCAGGGGGTCGTAGTGTGCCCGGAAAATTTACAAAAATTATAACTCGGAAAGTAAGTAACAACTTTTCAATTAACCCTGTATAATGACTAAAACTCAAACATTTAACAAAAGACTGGATGTGCATGTTCAAATTATTCATTTTATCTACAGTTTTCTAAAAGAAAATGTGAAAATTGAACTTAAAATACAAAAATTATGAGACTTTCACCAAATTTGAATTTTACCAAATATTATATTATATTATTTGGTAAAAATAATAGGTATGTTATAATATTATATATTATTATAACTTATTGCGTTTTATTGCACATTAGTGTTTATGTAACCACATAATCCCCTAAAATTTCATTGTAGTATCTTTCAGCAGTTCCACCCTCTAGGAAGGAGACCCTCTAAGAAAATTCTAATGAAATTCCTGCCCACATGATAACTGAGCCTTCTTGAAAGCTAACCCTAGGACTAAAAGTACATTCAGCATAACGTAAAAGCGTTGATTGAAATCAACGGTAAAAGACAATATAATATTAAACTTATCCTTCATTTCAAGATGATGACTGGCTAAGGATTAAAAAGTGATAGGATATGAATGGATTTCATTGAATTTTGCGGCAAATAGCGACGGCTAATCTATTTACCGTGTATCTGGTTAGAGACTTCAACTAGCAGTTAGACGACGAACCCACCTGTGCACTTTCCAAAAGTTAATCTTTTAACGACAAATCATCACCTAATTTGTTTCCATATAAATAGGTGAAAGGAAAAATTGTAGGAAAATGTAGGAGAACTGAAGGAGAGAAAAATTGTAGGAGATTAATCAGGTGTCGTAGCAAATTTGTTTCAAATAAAGTATCTATTTTCTGATGGATATAATTTCTCTCAAAAAAAATATAATTTACATTATGACAGTTTGCTTCTACATAATTTAGTAGCATTTTATACGTATGACTATTATGGACGCAGAAAGTGAGTACAGTGAATCATGCACACTACCAAATATAGTTTAAACGGCAAACTCTGCTTCCGGCAACATTTTGCCGGTTAAATCCTGATAAAGGTATGAATTTGTTTACAGGAAGTTCATATATTGGAGAAATGTATGTATGTATGTATGTATGTATATGGGTCGGAGTGTAGTGGTTTTAATTCCACTACGGCACTTAGTGATCCAACTATTTAAAGCCATCGATGTATGGATTTAGAAACATTGTACGTGAGTATGGATATCTAAAAAATATTATGTTATGATTAATAATAAATAAAGTTTGGTAAATTCTAATTAAATATTTTCTTGTAATATCGTAGAAAAAATTTAATTTTGAGATAAAGCACGTTTTTTTCGTTCGTGAGATTGCCCAAAGTCGCTTCGCTTGTTGGAAAATTCTCATATATAAAAAAATAGTACCTATGTTCATCTCTTGTTGCAAAATATACGATTTTCTATTCTTAATCTATTACCGTTATTTTTTGACGACATTGACGAAAATACTGCTTATATTTAGATATATTAAGCAGATGAAGGTTTTCGCGGCCCAATCCATTACACGATGGTTTCTCATGTAAAGCCGAATTGTGATATCATTTTCCTATCGGCAAGCCCCCGTGTCTGCATGGAAAATAGTGCTGCCTGCATAAGGTAAGTTGTCAGTTAAGTTACCTTAGCCGAAGGGTGGTTAAAAATTATATTATTTAATAGTTTGCCTGCTGGCTAATAGATAACGCTGTATGTTTATCAAGTGCTCCTTTGCACCCATTCCGCTTTACCCCGCCCGCCTCTATGTAGATGTACCTAATTATAATGGATGGCAGGTATTCAATGTCTCTAAAATATAATGTCAATTCCCATTTTAAAAAATACCTACACCCTACACATTTCAATAGAGATATAACTTCCTTAAACCAGTTGCGGATTTTCTAATAACAATCTCTTAATAATAATGGTACTTTTTAAGCCAGTGAGTGGCAAAGAGATGTCATAATTATATAAATATATACATCAGTTCTCAAATATGTTACTATTCCTTCTGCACCAAGACGCCGGTTACATAACGTTTAATAATCCTATTTATGTTTAAGTGAGCATTAAAAAAATGCAATGCGGTTTGTTGCTATTGTTTGACGCAATTATATAATAATTATTTCATGCTCTTATACATTATTTCGACAGTTTAATTAAGTGGCTACTCATAGACACTTAGCTGGATGGTGAATTATTGTGAACTAGTTTAAACTATATAATGATTTTATAATAGAAAATCTAGAAATTTAAAATTAATAATTCTATTAATAGTTTTTCTCGGGATCTTTTCTGTATATTAAATATATAAATGTATATTTGAATATATTGTTAATAATTGTATAAAATTAATTAATTTTATAAATGTTATATTTTTGTAAATTAAATTGTATAATTTGTATTTGTATACTTTCTGTAGATATATCTATTGTGGAACCTTTGATGGATGCAAATTAACCTTCGCTGACCCAAAAGTGGGCCCAACGAACCGATGACCCAGAATGAACAAATATATTAATAACTTTTTTGATTTTTTTAAATCAAATTTCTTTCTGAGCATGTAACTTTTTCCTGATGTGCAATGTACACATTTTAGGTACCAGATCTTCTTTATTACAACTATTTTGTGAATTATAGACAATTTCTTAAGCCCAGGTCAAAAATGATCTAGTTATGGGATTCAAGGGTGCAATTTATTCACAATTTGAGGCGTGCGCAGTGTGTCTTTTATAGCGTCAGTAATCAGCTGTCGATTGTTAATAACTTTTTTGATTTTTTTAAATCAAATTTCTTTCTGAGCATGTAACTTTTTCCTGATGTGCAATGTACACATTTTAGGTACCAGATCTTCTTTATTACAACTATTTTGTGAATTATAGACAATTTCTTAAGCCCAGGTCAAAAATGATCTAGTTATGGGATTCAAGGGTGCAATTTATTCACAATTTGAGGCGTGCGCAGTGTGTCTTTTATAGCGTCAGTAATCAGCTGTCGATTGTTTACGCGTAAACTAAAATGGACCGGAAAAGGCCATTGACAGAAAAATAGTTGTATGAAGCGCTTATGAACGATTCAGATGATGAATATATATGAAAGACACATACCTCTTGAAGATGGCTTTAGTGGTATTTCGGACACCGAAGATATTTTGGAGGAACCTGAAGGTAATATGCCGTTTATCGAGTTGGAAAATGAAAGTGTGGTTATGTCCGAGTCGGAAAGTGATAATAACGAGAGTGATACGGACAATGGGCGTGATTTAACTGTAGCTGGCCGTACTTGGAAGTATATAACTGAAAAAAAGGTAAGAATCAAGTGTCTGAGTTTATTCGCCAAGATAAGGGTCTAACAGATAAAAGCAAACACTTATTGTCCATAACTGATTGTTTTCGTTTATTTGTGTCAAACGATATTATAGAAGTGGTAATAAAATATACCAACCAGATAGCAAAAAACTATATAAATTCGTATACACAGAAACACGAAAACAAGTTACCAGTGTGGATAGAAATAGATACGATAGAGTTCATTTTCGACAAGCTCGAGAATCTCCACACAATATTTGGTCAGTTAAAAATGAGGCACTAAATCGACCTGTATATCGAGCCATTATGAGCAGAAATATGTTCACAGATATATTACGATTTATTCGGTTTGACGACCTAAATACGAAAGCACAACGGAAGGAACAGGATAAACTACCCCCCCGTGGTGTCACGGGTATATATTCCCAGTACACCCGGAAAATATGGGATTAAGATTGTTACGTTTACTTTTAGGAATTAACAATTTGAGAATCCGAAATTTATTGTAGGTATATTTCACGGATAAATTGATTTTAAGCAGTGACTTCGCCTTCCCTTTAGCATGTGTTTAGAAATTCAGGACGTCATATTACTTTCATTAGTCGATTACATTGATCAATACTGCCACAGCGCATTTAATAGATTATTTGTCATATATTTACCACAAATGTTTTAGTGCATATCTGTGTCGCTTTAATGTTTTGTGAGTTGAAAATGGCAGTTCTATGACGCTAGCCTAGGTCGGAGATCTATGGTTTAATTTCCTAGGGCGTTGGCTTTCTTTTTAGCTGGACGCGTGAATGACATACTAGTATTTCAATGTGTTAAGAGTTTCAGAGGAAATCATTGTTCATGTGATGAGATTTTGGATACCACATGTGGGATCAAATAACTTTTATAAAGAAACATTGAAACCTGCGTTGCATTGAACTCTCTAAAGTTGATTGAGGGACACAGTTAAGCTATCTTTTTGAAGCCGTTTTCCAACTACTTAGTAAGTTTTACCAGTTCTATATTCACTTAACCAAAGTTTTTTTACTTGTAACGAGACAAGCTTATCGGTCTGTATTACAGGGATTTTTTGTCTTTCGGCGAGTTTAAGTCACACCACCTTTTTTTGGAATCTTTTTTGAACCACCTTTGGGACCACCTTTAAGACCACCTTGCTGAAGTCTCGACCCCTGTACTGGCGTAGGGTTACAAGAGAGATCCACCTTACTGAAAGACTCGTTGCATATCACAGATAAGTGTGATTTGTTCTGTATTTCCCCCCAAAAATTACAGAAAGTGCAAGAGTAGATTCGATGTGCAGGATAATTTGGGGACTATCTGACTTAGTTCTGCATAGTCAGTGGCGTCCACGAGAATTTTATTTTTATTTTTATTAAAAGCTGAGCTAGCTTAGGCAAACTTTTATTGCCCACTTTATATGCTGTTGATTTTTTTTTGCAATTTCAAGTTTATCTAGAGAAAGAAGGATATGTATTTAAACGAAATGGTACCTGATACCTGAAATGGTACCAGGTACCTGAAATGGTACCAGGTACCTGAAATGGCACCAGGTACCAGGTACCAGAAAACGAAATGATACCTGACCACGTGTAGTGAAAATATTGTCAAGTCATTGGTATGGAAGTGGGCGAAATATTACCACAGAAAAACGGATATTACGCTTAGCGAAAAATATTATGTTGTATGTAACTCTGCGTAAAAATCGAAGACTTTACAAAATGTCTTTTGAATATTCAGGGCCGTGCGACTTTGCCGTGCCGTCAAATTTTCTATTCGGAAAAGACGTTACGCAACTTTCGAATATTACCAAACCTAAAAAAAATCGTTGTATTATCATCTTATCTCCATCGCGAATTTGAAATATCAGGGGAAGACCATAAATCCAAGCCCGAAATTATTCTTTCATACAATGCAACTAAAAGTGGCGTGGACGTTTTGGACAAATTAATACGCGAATATTCATGCAAAAGAGCAACGAGGTAATTGCCGCTGCGGCTTTTTCTAAATTTCCTTAAATGATATTGCTTGTTATAATGCATTTGTGATATGGATCAACAAAAATCCTCACCGGTCGAGTCAGTCGTCGATAAAATCAAGAAGAAAGTCGTTCTTAGACCTTGGCCTAGCACTGGCTAATAAAAATATTTTGCGACGGGGAACTCACATTATTCACGATGGAAGAGGATTCAGTAAAGCAACGTGCAGTGCTATTGAAAGTACTGGAATGGTTCTTGTAAAAAATCCCATGGAGCAAAGAGAGAGCGTTGCCATCGATGTCGTGGAAATGATAATAATTTTTCCGTAAAATGAGACCTTTGCAAGAAATTTGTGTGTCCTAGACACAGTACAACAATTGTCGAGCAGAAAAGGATTACGCCAACTGATGAAGATGGGGAGACGTTGTTATGAAGGTAAGGAAACTAATTATTTATTTTATAATATACTCTTATTATTCGTTTTAGGATTTAGAAAAATACGGAGATGATCTGACAGAAAAGATGTTTATTTTTTTAAATTTTAAAATTTAAGTTGTTAAAAATGACGTGCATTTAACGGTAATGTTTTCAATGGTGTCAACTTTGACCCAGTTTTGGGATCCAAAGTTTGAAATTTATTTTGGGTCGGCGAAGGTTAATTTACTTCCTAATAATACTGTATACTGTGTCCCCAAGTTCATATTGCTTTGATTTCTTGAGAAACGCGTGATTGTCTATCTTAAGATCAAGACACCTTAACAAAATCATACAAACACAAAATTAAATTAGTTGTGATAATAGTGGGGAATAAGAAACCATATATCATATAATTTTATATATCATAATAACGTAATTGCTGCAGCGAAGAGAGAAAAGTTTTTTTCGATGAATTATATTAAGTTTTTATAATTGTATATGTTAGTTTTTTCTATTGTAAGTTCTTTGCTATTTATCATATCAGAAGTAATCTTGGGTTAGTAGCAATAGATTATGAAGAGAAATTAAGTACAAACACTATTTGTACATTTAGATACACACAAAAACGAATCACAAGAAGAGAAGTTATTTCGCCTTTATTGGGGCTCTTTAGAATTATGTACGATTTGGTTAATTGGCCATTTATAATTTTATTTTATTTGTACTCCTAGTAACGTAATATACTATTACTGTCTATATACTTAGAACTTTCTCTTAATGTAAAATATATTTAAAAAAATATAATGTTACAATACTAAATTTATTCTGCTAACGGATGTTTTGGACGTCATAACAAGCGTCAGCGTGTAGGCGACTCATTAATGAAATAATTTCAATGATTAATGAGACTACTGTTGATACAATGTTGTTAACGCACTGAGATTGATATAATATCTTGATCCTATCAATACTAATTCCAGTCTGCATTTTATAAACATATAGATACATAACAAACGTTAAGGTCGCGTTCCGTCTTATAGCATGTTATGTATGTCAATTTATACAATTTATAAATAACTATCAATTATTATAATAGTATCTAGTAATTATCATAGTAGGTATTTAATAATAATTCATTATCAGTCATATCAGTGTATCGCCTTATTGATTATATTGATCTGATTGAATAACAATTAAAAATAATTACATAAATATCTTTCACATTTGCATACTATATAGGTGATACAAAAAGACGTTCATTAAATGTCAGTTTACTAATCAGTCGACTTTGGTTTATATATATATATATATATATATATATATATATATATATATATATATATATATATATATATATATATATATATATATATATATATATATATATATATATATATATATATATATTTTGTGAAAAGTAATCTTGGGTTTGTAGCATTTCATTACATAGAAATAAGCAACTAGACGAATAAGAAAGAAAACACACTTACCAGTACTATATCTGGACACACATACGGAAATGAATCACTATGCATATGAAAACGAACCACTTAGAAGTTGTACAAGTTCTTTCACCTTTCTTGAGGATCTTCAGAGCAGTATACGATTTATTTCATTGATCATTCATACTTGAATTTAAATTACCAATACACCAACACTTGCAGTGACGTTTTATGACATTAGTTTTTGACGGAACTCATTCTTAGAATACACAAACCTAGTCTACTATTTATATTTGTTCTACATGCTACAAACCCAAGATTACTTTTCACAAAATAAATATGAATAGCAAAGAATTTCAAAGCTAATTAATATATATATATATATATATATATATATATATATATATATATATATATATATATATATATATATATATATATATATATATATATATATATATATATATATATATATATATATATATATATATATATATACATGTATATATATATATATATATATATATATATATATATATATATATATATATATATATATATATATATATATATATATATATATATATATATATATATATATATATATAATATACATATATATATATATATATATATATATATATATATATATATATATATATATATATATATATATATATATATATATATATATATGTCAATGCTCTCGAGTTAAAATTTGAATTTTTTTATGTCGTCGAGAGAATATTCTTTATTAATTGCCGTTCATTAATCATGGCAGATACAAAATCAGAACAAACTGACATGATAATGGTGTTGGGTTGCTGGGTTGATGTCAAGGAAACTACCGACAAAGTGTGAGGTTGTATAGTGAGCGTTTCCCGAATAGGCAGGTGTCCAACCACCAAACATTCTCGAAGACTGAGAGACGTCTTATGGGTGGCAAGATAATGTTGGACATTTAAAAAATATTTTTTTTACCTAAATCGCTAATTTAATAAAAATTCTATAAGAGGCATAAAAACTGTCAAATAGCTATCAAATAAAAAATAGATGTCATTATTGCACTAAAGAAAAAAAGTAATGAACGGATATTATTGCCGTAGGTACATCAATTTTCAGGGAGTTACAAGTTTTAAAACATACTCGGTATATCACCAAAATGTGTCGATGGAGAGTAAAAGTCCACACTCCAAAAATAATCAAAAATCGATTAATAACTACCTATTCCAGTTATTTACAAAATTAATTTTTTTTACAAACTGAATCCATCTAGCGGCATACAGTAAGAAAATTTATTTCTTTATTGACGATAAGATTACTTAGAAGCGTGAAAAATGAAAGGTGGCCATGAATGTTTATTGCTATGTCAAAAATTATAACAAGTTAATAACAAGTTTTCTCACTCCGTGAGGTCGAATGAAGTGTTAAGTAAAAAAGTTGCATTTTGGAGTTGCAAGAAAATCAAGAGAATATTAGAAAAAAAGTAGAAAATTGAATGCCACAAAATACAAAGAGGAGTAAAAAGAGTGTGGAAACAATTTTTGTAGTTTTGTTAAGAAAAGTCTTATGTTATTAACAACCCGTAGGTATATTTAACTATCCTTAAAGTGCATTTTTCTAAAATGTACACAAGCAATAAACTATTATTATATTATTAATTATAATAATAACTATTATTATAACCCTATTTGGTCCAACTCGGCAAGAGTAGGCTTGGTTTAACAATCCAGTGAGTGGCATCTGTACTGAACCCCACCCAAACACGTTGTTGTTGTAAACAAGTTGTTTACGCCGCGCCGGTGCAGTTGATTTTTATTTTTTAGTAACCTGAGTGTTCTTAAAACAATTTGTGAGGTAGACTGGTTATTTTCTTTTATAGTTTTGAAGTGTTTTTCGTTAAATAACAGGAATTTAATCCATATAAACGTAAATAATTTTTTGTTTGAGGTTATGTTATTTTACTTTATTTGTTATTCGGTCTTTAATTCAGTATTGCATTGCGTAAAATGCCCCCCAAAAGGTCATTTGTTGGTAATGGCAAAATACTTCATAGCCAAACAAAAAAAAGTAATTGCTAATGTTTTGGATTATGAAAAAAGAGGCAAGTGATGGTCTCTCTATTCCATTTTGTAACTTTAAGTAGCGATTATTAAAAGCCAGTGGCATATCCGACAAAAGTAATAGAAAAGAGTCTAACAAAAAGCTGTTGTGGAAACACATGGCACGTCATTTTCATCACCTTCCAAAAGCAAAAGGAAAATGAAATATCCCGAATCTCATATAGAAAATGTTGGTCAAATTCAACCAATACGAGAAACAATCTACTATTTGTACTGCGTACAAATTTATCCATTTCAATGTAAATAAAAAAACTTCACTACTTAATACGATCGAATTTTCAGGAAAGAAACCCAAACGACGGTAAATATTGATTTCTAAGTATTTACTTATATTGCCAAATAAAACTTCTAAACTTAACTTAAACGAACAAATTTAAATGAAAGAAAACCAAACGCCGTTAAACATCGATTTTTAATTATTACGTAAATGTCTCACTTCTAGAAAACAGTGAAAATGTAAATAATTTTAATTAAAGAGAACGGAACGGTAGAAAAATAAAAGATACCTAAGCAAACAAAAAACTATCACTGCTAGAAATTTGTTTTTAATGCGCGCGTTAAGACACAACCATCCACAATAAACGTCGCGAATTTTGAGCCCGCACGACAGGCAGCCTTTGTGATATCAAGGGGTGGAGGAAGCGGTGGGAGTTGCCTTTCGGTGCGGCGACGTGTCCATGAAGCTCGCGCGGTAGTGGACATATTACTTATTAGTTTATTTTATTAGATTATTACTCGAAGCACGTAAAAATACTCGGGAGATTTATGTTGACAATTTATTATTTATTAGGGTTTATATTGCATTATAAGAGAGGTATACTTCCCTATTTGAATCGGATTTTTTTCACAATTTCATGGATTTTAATTTTTTGCGCGGAACCCCAATTCTGTCTAAAATAAAAGTATCCTAAATTACTCCTTATAACATCAGCTATCTGACAGTGGAAATCCCGTTAAAATCGGTCCAGCCGTTTCGGAGATTTGCCGGACAGGCAGTATATAAGTACCGTATATACTTTCATATGCATTTAGTAAAAGCTGTTATTTTGGAATTACAGACATACACTTCAACTTTATTTATTTGTATAGATAATTAAAATATTTAACAAATAAAGTCAATATCAGCCATAAAAGGGTAATAGAAACTATTTCAATACAGATGATATAATTATTCTGGATGATATAACAACACATATAATTATTCTGGAGCTACATGATACACATTAAACGAGTATTGAATCATCAGACCTACACAAATAACTGAAGATGAAATATCAGATGTTCAGAGACACCTCAAAGAAATAGGATTTAAATACTCTTCAACTTTTATTAAAATATTTATATTTTATTGTACCAGTGTTTTTAAATATTACCCATTTTTCAATTACAAGATATTACTGATGTGATAAAATTGATTCTTCATTGAAAAATACTCAACACCTACGTAGGTATATTGCCGATATGAAAATGTTGTTGTTTTATTAATTACTATTTTAATAAAATAAGTATGCCAATGTAAACTTGTGAAAATATCAGGTATTTTATCATTTTCATACTTGGCAGAATAATTAGAATATGACCTACGGACATAAATTATAGGCGACACTATTTTAATATCAATTTCTACCTTGCAGGGGATATGCGGTGACGAAACACTATAATTATCCAATATTACACTACAGCGCAAAATTAAAGGATATACATTTTTGCCTCCTGATTTAAATTTCGATTAATTTAAAAACTGATTGGCCTATTTTCAATATTTTTTTAGATTACAGTTAGATAGACTTTTGAATTATTAATAGCAGAATGTTTTATTGTGTTGTAATTTAATTATACAGGGTGAAATAGAGGGGTATGTGTAACTAACTGAGCTGTCAGCTGTCTGACTGACCTTTTCAGATAAATAAAAATTTCCCACTTGAATAGGGATAATGACGTTTTCGGGAATATGCTGTTTGTTTAATAATAATTAAACTTTGTTTAATAACAAGGACACGCAACTATTTTTCCTACGAAGGCGTGCGGTAAAAGCACTTTGCCATACACAAATATGTTGGGAAAGAAGTACTTTACTCCACATGTGCGGTAAAAATATAGATTACCATATTTTTTCTAAAACATGTATAATACATTATTGAAAATCCTATTTTTTATTTTTCTTGGATATTTATATTTTGTGATATTTATATTGTTTGTAATGAAATGACCCTTTTAAAAAGAGAACACTTTAAATGATCATTATTTAATACAATGAGCATTGGCCTTTAGCATTATAATAAATATTTTGTCAATTAATAATCAAATCAAGTAATCAAAAAATACCATTAAATGAATTTAGCCAGAAACAATTTAACAAGTTTAAAATTAATAAATATTAACACGCATATAAAAAAAATCATCGTGCTGTTGAATAAAAATAAATGTCCTTGTATTTAAATATAATTGATTCACAAAAATAAAACACATGTTAGTTAAATGAAAAAAATTAATGCATAATAAAAAAATCAGCATTATTTTGAATAAAATTGTACTAGAATTATTATATTTCCAATATTTCAATTTCATTACCCTCAATATATACAATTTGTTCTCAGCTAACACTTTTCTGAGCAACTGAAAAAATATTTTAGTCCTAAAATTAATAAATGCGCATTAAAAAAGGTGAAATGTTCACAACACCATCTCGATTCGTTGGACGTGTCACGGTTAGCGTTAACCAGTGTACCGTACCTGCTTTTATGCGCTTTTTAAGTTAAGTTTGTAGGTTAGTTTTATTGTTTGTACGTAAAAAGTTCACCACTAAATGAAAAGAGCATAATAAATTATAAAAAGTACCTATGTGCTAATGAAGTAAGTATTGTCTAAATGTGGCATTGTGGCAGTTTCTTTATTTTCTTTTTTTTATTTTTGGGTTTCGGCCCAGTAATTTACTGGTTAGGTTACGTTAAATTACCTTAGGGGTAAAGAGTACCGATCGGCCCCCTCTTATCACATCTTCAGCCATAAATATTGGCGTTAAATTACCTTTGTTTTTTAAATATGATTGTATTGTCTTTACTTGGTTATTCTCCTACAATACGTATTTTTTTACCTAAGGTATCTTTATAAGTACTCTGTCATATTTATTTATATATTAAGGCTATTTTTAAAACATAGTGGAACAATTGATTTCCTTAATTAACAATAATTGATATTTTAATGCAAGAATAATTATGCTAAAAAAGGCTTAATTTAATGCGCAAAAAATTTATATATTTTGCAGAGCCATTTATATATTTTGCAGAGCCATAAGGGGCATTCTAATCTTATTCATTTAAAATATATGTTTATTTTATGCAAGGTATCTATATGATATTTTAATGCGCAAAATAATAATTTTAATGCTTAAAGTATTTATAATATGGCACGCTTAAATCATACCCTTTTAAAAATAATAGCATTGGTATACAAATAGGAAGTTTGAGAAGGAAAGTTTGACTTTTTGTTTTTATATTTTTTTTTAGTTTAGTCAGCGATCGTAAAAAAAATTAAATCATAGCCTGGATATATGATTTTTTTTGGTTTTGTGAGTTGGTTCCTTTCTGTAGAATGGCGTCCAAATAGTCTTTAAATTAAATTCCTGAAATTAACGCAATATTTTGTACTGATTTAAGGCAAAAGTTGTTTTCATTTGGCATTTTCAGTTTAGAGTTTATTGATTTATTTTGTTTATTATAAAATACATTTATTTGGTTTGTTTGTTTACTATTTGTTCTCTATAAGGTAGGTATGCATGAATTATGAACTCGATAACACCATGCAGTTGTTTAATAAAGGTTTTATATTTTAATATATGTTTTATTTTAACAATTTTTAGGTACGTATTACCAGCTCATACCCTATGATGCTATTTTTTGTCAAAAACAGTTATTAAAATTTAAATGCTGTTATTATCATTCGTTTTAAGTGTATTAAGTCATTCAAATATTTCGAGATCTCTATACTGTATCCAACGAGAGAATGGACTTGCACTCGAGCGAAAATTCGTCTGTTTGGGTCAGATCTCCGCCCCTTAGAACATTAGTACAACGCCCTCAACGTCTTAATTGGCTCAGCAGGTAGCCAGGGCCGGCGCCTGGGTCCGATACCTACCTGGTACCTAATTATATAAGGTACCTACTACTGCCTACCTATTCACAGTTTGTATTTGTAGTCTCGCAAGTACGGTTATTTTAGTTGTGTTGTTTACGGTTGTGAATTAAGTTTTAAATCTATTATAAGAATGGCAGCAGCCAGAGACGAGATAAATCCACCATTATCGTCAATTAAGAAGAATAAAAGAGGCCAGGTAAAGAAATATAATAATAAATATGTTTTATTTAATACGCATACTATTCACCACCAGTAACCGTGGTCAATGATTTATTTTTGTTTTTAATTTTAGGTCGTGCATCAAAGTCAAAAAATAATTCACCTACTTACGAATTTATTTCATCGAATGACGGTCCTGCGTAGCTCGTTACAGAGCCCCTTCTCTTTAGTCGCCGATGCGCAAAGCACGTCCATTCTCTCGTTGGTTAGAGTATAGTCTCGTCTCGCCTTGTCTAGAAGGATTTTATTTCGTATGCTTCGTCTCGAAATTCGAGACAAAATTCTCTCGAGACGAGACCAAATGGCTTCGAGACGAGACGTCTCGTGTCTCACGGCACCTCTAGTAATCTATCAGTATACATATATATTTACTTATATATTTAGCAGTGTTTGGGCATATTTATTTCTTCGGAAGCAATTATACGTACCAACGCGTATATTTAGTGAATCAAGCAATTAAAAAATAATATAATATTAAAGGGTCCGCCAATAAGCGCGCTCGATCTTTAAAATGAAATAAAGCAAGTTGTGTGAGAGGTATAAATGAAATTTATTTTTTAATAGTCAGTTGATGTCGCCTCCGCGCGAGATAACCATTCCTCCGAAGCGCTCGTGCAGAAGATCCATTGTGGCGCGCGCTGTGTGGCTCGTAGCGCCGTCCTGCTGAAACCACATATCCTCGACATCCATATTGTCGATTTCATGCCAGAAAAAGTTCGTTATCATGGATCTGTATCGTTCGCCGTTTACCGTGATGGACACACCATCGTCGTTCTCGAAGAAATACGGCCCGATGATGCCTCCGGCCCAAAATCCACACCAAACAGTTACCTTTGCTGGGTGCATTGCGACCTGGTGGACCTCCTGTGGATTATTCTCGGCCCAATAACGGCAATTCTGCTTGTTGACATTCCCATTTAACCAAAAATGTGCCTCATCGCTGAAGATGATTTTGCGACCAAAATCGGGGTCGACTTCCAACTGCTCTAAAGCCCAATCAGCGAAGATACGGCGCTGTCTATGGTCGTTTATTTTGAGCTCTTGTGTCAGCTGGATCTTGTACGGATGCATGCCCAAATCCAGATGCAAGATTCGGCGAAGTGATGTTTCCGAAAGGCGGAGTTCCTGTGCGCGACGTGAAATTGACTGTCGCGGATTTTCACGCACACTATCGCGCACAGCGGCGACATTCTGGGCAGATCGGACGTTTCTACGACGCGTCGGTGTTGGCTGATTGTTCACCGAACCGGTTGCCTCGAATTTGTTAATCAAACGACGGATAGTCGACTCAGCAGGACGATCAATTGCACCGTAAAATTGGCGGAGCGCGCGGAACGTTGCTCGAACCGATGAATGATTTTCGTAATAAGTTTTAACGATTTGCACATGTTGCTCGCGGCTGAATTGATTCATGGTGATTTGTGAAGATACACTGAATAATAACAACTACGTTTGCCAACTCTACCACAAACAACATGGCCGCCATGAGCTGTCAAAGATCGAGCGTCCCTATTGGCGGATCCTTTACAATGGTGACTAATAAATAATAAATAAGTTAAAAAATATAAATTTTAAAAATATGTGATCAAAACCAGGTCAAGCCACTTCCCATTTTTCAACTGCCATTATTAATTAAATCAAGACTTAAATATTCTTCTACTGAACAGAACGATGATATAACTTATATTATTAAGTATTATAACTAAATGCTCTGAAACTAAATATCGTTTCGTGATCTCATTATTGTTGCATCTTCAACAAACAAATCTTAAGAGTCCTATAGAGATTTCATAAAATAAGGCTTCTGTACATGTAGATATTTCAATTGATCAATAGTATCAATATACATAGTCTTATATAACAGTACTTATGTTTAACAATCGCATGTCGGTAATAATTTGTCATTATTGACACTAATTAAGTTCTACAGATGTTTCAACAGATATACAGATACTGACTAGGAAAGTAACACAAGACAGTTATTTTTTCTTTCATAATAAGAAATGCAGTAGACGGAGCTACCTATACACCTATTCCTGCTTGGATAATAAATATGCAATTTTTAATTAAATAAAAAATATGTTTTGAGAATATTGGGTTATAATAGTCAGTTAGTCGTTTAATAGTCAACATAGTAATGTGATTATTGTATCCAAAAGTATGTTACTAAAAATATCAGTCAACAAACACTGCTTGTGGATAAATTTTAATTTTGGCTGCAAACCATGTCCGGACATTACACTCGCGCCGTCATACTACAGATCGATACATTTTTATTGATAATTATATCCAAAATAAGGTGGACTATATAGGTTGAATAATGTTTCAGCTGCACGATCTGCACTAACATCAAAATAGTACATTACATACCGAGCGGGAAAGTACTCTATTTCAGCCGAGCGGCAAGGTAGTTTACCGAGGTGCGAAGCACCGAGGTAAACTACAGACGCGAGGCTAGAATGAGTTCCCGCGAGGTTTGTATACTATTTTACTCACAATCGGTTAATAGTTTATGGATTTCTAATACTCACAATCTACCAATAATAATTTCGTTTCAAATATCTGTATCCATTTTCATTATGTGATAAGATGAATTATTTTAAGTAACCTGTGAGATCGTTGCTAGGTAACAAAACAAGTTTGTTGAATCTGACATTTAGGCGATACACGACGCCAATAATTGTACATATAATCAAATTGTGTTTATTTTACAAAAATGTCTGATAGTGAATTTTAATGTACGCCACCAGAAGTGCGGGTAGCTGCAGAGAGAGCTACTGAAGGAATAATTCCTGAAAAAAGCAGGGAGAGGTATGAAAACATCTATGAACTATACAGTAAATGGTGCGTGGCTAAAGGTGTGCAGCATACCTCTGAGACGGTACTTCTTGCTTATTTTTGTGAAATAAGCAAACAAAGTAAAGCCTCCACATTATGGGCAAGATATTCGATGTTGCGAGCAGTAATAAACTTTAGGCATAATGTTGATATTAGTAATTACGCAAAATTGAAGGCATTTTTGAAAAGGAAGAATGTGGGATATCAAGCTAAAAAGTCAAGTGTTTTTTCTGAAGCAGACATCGATACATTTTTAAACAATGCCCCGATAGAATATCTTCCTCAAAAGGTAATTTTAATTTATTTAGTGCATATTAAATATATGTTATATTAAATTTTTTTAGGTTGCTTTAATTATTGGCATTTCCGGAGCCTGTAGGTGCGATGAACTTTTAAAAATGAAAATAAGTGACCTGGATATTTTAGAAAATCGAATTATAATAGTGATTCCTGTCACAAAAACCTACTCTTCCCGTACATTTGTAATTACAAAATCGGAATGGATAAATATAATAAAGCAATACTGTAACCTTCGTAATAACATCGACTCTGATAGATTTTTTTTACAAATAAGATTTGGTAAAATTACACGACAGCCTTTTGGGCATAATGCTATAGGAAGTTTTCCCAAAAAAATAGCAACTTATTTAAAGCTGGAAAATGTTAACAGGTTTACAGGACATTGTTTTAGACGTACTTCAGCAACATTATTAGCAAATACAGGTGGAGACATCCTACAGTTGAAAAAGTTGGGGGGTTGGAAATCCAACACCGTAGCAGAGGGATATGTGGAGAATTCATTACATGGACAAATAAAAATTGCTAATATGTTGTCTCATGTAGAAAATCCAGAAACGTCGGCGTCTTCATCTATTTCTGAAACTCATAATTTTGAGCAACACGGTCTTACTTTAACCGTTAATAGTAATCATAATTCCAATGTAACTATTAATATTTATAATTCCAAATAGTTTTCTTTTTGTTATTGTTGTTGTCGTTTCTGAATTAAATAAATGTTGAGTGGATTCTATTCTTTCTAAACCATCTTTTAATCAAAAATGACATTGACATTTCCAGGTAAGAAAAGTGACAGATGCTAGCCGGGAAAGTACTTTCCCGGCTAGCTGGGAAAGTAAAGTAAGTAATAAGTCGCTTCCCGATTACTTCAAAGGTTAGAAATCCATAAATTACTAACCGATTGTGAGTAAAATCATTTTCCACGTTTTGTGTCATACTGTGTCACTTGAACTGAAAGAACAATATACGTCTATTTATTTTGTTAGTTTCCTGAATATAATCAGAAATGCATTGCTCAATTTCATTTTGTATTGCTTTTGAGTCTCCAGACAATACGGATGTTATTTTTCCGTAATGATTTTGTTTATCTATATAGCCATGATGTTCAAAAGTGCCTGTTTCTCAACGGAATTATGTTTTTTGGGGTGCTGGATACGAATCTGAAGTTTGCTGATTCGTATCCATACCGGCTCAGGTCGAAAAACACGAAAAATCGAATTTCGAAATTTGCGGAGTTTTTCAGGTTTTCTGCTCATATGTTACAAACGACGCTTCGTGCGGAAAATATCATGGTAATCAAAGTTGAAAAGCATTAAACTGCGTCGAATGGCCCAGCCACTCTTAAACTTGCAAATAGACTCTGGCTTCACCCTTGCGGTGGATTTTAGGAATGCTGCGTAGCGCTGTCTGTCCATGTCTATTATTACTCTGGCGTTGTACATTGCTAGAAACATATGTTCCCCGGCGTTTGCAACTTCCTCAAGTGCGTTCATGAGTAATTTAGCAGTTATTGACTTGCTTTTCCGGAAAATTGCAGAATTTGTATCGCAGCCGATAAACCGTGAATGGACAAAATGCTGTATGCAAAGTCAAGTTCCTACAATTCCTTGGAGGAATAACTTTTGATTTCCTCATTCCTCTCCTCATTCCCAGGTTTGAAAAACTTTATCTCTCGTTCCCTTGGAGCTAAAGCAGATCCACGTCTTCGCTGATGACAGCCGTTGAACAACGACATTCTGCTTTCTCTAAAGCGCGTACAATAGTTTTACCCGCATCAGCCTGTCTAACTTCTATCCCCTCTGGAATTATTTCCCGAACCAGCATGTTGATGAGTCTGTCCTAATTTTTTTCGATACCTAAAAAGTGATATCAGGAACAAGTCATCAAGAACAACTGTGCAGCAGTCACCATAATGTTTTTTGAGGTAAGTCGCATATTGATTGAATATCACTGAGAAAGTTGATCCCCACCCGACTCGGTGTAAGAGGAATCCACCATCAATTAGTGTGAACCTTAAGGTCTGGAATAACGGGGTGAATGGGAAAAATATCATATAAAGCAGACATCTTTGTCTCTCACATTCCCTTTTCATCAAAGAGAGATAATGGAAAAGGCGCCAGTTGGTAACAGAGAAGGTCTTGCAGATGCTCGTTGTTCTTCTTGGAAATAGTTACTTGTTGTCCATTTTGATAGATCTGCTCATGGAAGCCAATGATGAAACTTTGTCCTTTCGAGCCTATTTTATCTCGGCGCTCAACACACACTCCATATAAATAATTACCATATACTAAAGAAATGTGTGGAAGGATTTTTAATGCAATTTTATGTAGAATCTAAATTTCAGAAGTCCGTTGCTCGCTTACGGTTAGTAATACGACAAAAATGCATACGACCATATTTGTAGCAAACTTTGTCAGCTTTAATTGTGGTAGGTAGGTAAAAACCGATAGGTAGTGATTGTTTCCAAGATAGAAGCGAAAAACTGAAAAAGGGTACCCTTAACCCCCATCTCCTCGAGCTCAACCCCACTCTCGGGGACTTTTGATATATGTCTACCCAAGTGTAAAGGAAGCGTTTTAAAAA
>CAXKVY010008723.1:0-14034 GCA_964058915.1 Tetropium fuscum | reverse complement strand
GATGGTAGGTAAACTTCTGTTTCCTTGTCAAATAATAGAAAGGTAGCAACAACTGAGGATTTAGCGCAAATAGAAAGCAGCTAACATACATAAATCGTAAATGTTGGTTGCACGAACAGTGTTCTACTTTTATGGTTCCTAGTAAACTGGTAGAAAAAATGATATCTTTGTTCAAATAGGCTAAGTAAATATTTATCTGTTATAATTGCTGTTAGCTTAGCTTAAAGGGATGGTTGAATACTGAATATTAATTTATAAATAATCGTAGGTACATTATAATTCTCTATGAGAAAATGTGTAGGTACCTATCCATATTTACCTGTGCCGCTGACCCATCCTAAATTATAAAATTGCCTACACAACTCAGGGATCAAATTCCTGGGGTGTTCTGCATCATATGATGGATCATTATATGACATTTTATTCTTTACTGTTGGAGCCGAAACCTCACTTGCACAGATAAATAAATTAAGGCAGACTAAGTGCACACTAGACTAGACTACTAAATGACTAAACAAAACTATATACTATATCCCCAGACGCTGGATTTTATGACTTTATCTAATCAAGACGTTAACTTGTTTCTTTGACTTGATTGTTGTGTTAAGGTTAAGGTCAAGATCAATAAAACACGTGTCTTTACGCATCTGCCCCTTCCAATCACATTCAATATAATATGTGAGTATTCATTAGGCAACCAAATAAGCACCATCTGAAAAGTTTGGTAACTAAGCACTGAGGGGCGCTTGCGTTACAACAACTGACCGATAGGAAAGGGATTAATAGGACAGTGGTAATTTCAATATATCAATTTGTGTAGATTTACGTTCTTTTATGGTTTGTAATATATTAAAATTGTTGCAATGAATTTACCGCCAACGTTATCAAAAATGTGTAGTGCCTGGATGTGGACTTTGTTTTCTAAAAAAACACACTCTTCCTAAACATGATGAAGAACTTTTTTATAAATCGGTACAAGGCCAAGAATCCACTTTTGGCCGCCAACCTAGGGATCAGATTTACAAATCTTATAAAGTTTGTGATTTACATTTTCGGACATGGACAAAGTAGGTACCTGGAACTAAAAGAGGTTTGAGGGCATATCCGCAACTACCTATGCATTTACCTAGTAAGTACTAAGTACAAATGACAATTTGCGGTTATTGGGTTATTGTTCCCGCCATATTCATATCTGAATCGAATTTCTCACGAAGAAAGTGAAGTAGTGGCAAGGACGCATCCTCCGCAAAAAGATTATCATCCATTTGGATCAGATTCGAAAGCCCAATCCAGATATATATCCAGTAGGATATGCATAAGTAATATTGTATTCTGGTTACTTCCGACTCTGTCACGGTCGTTTATAAATTATATCAAAATTGCTTTCCGCTTTAGAACACTTGTGGGGGATCGTTGCCCAAGTCAAAGCTGCATTCGATATCTCTGTTTCTCGTTATATTAAAATTGCTTTCCGCTTTAGAACACTTGCGGGGGATCGTTGCCCAAGTCAAAGCTGCATTCGACATCTCTGTTTCTCTCTCCCTCATATCTGTCATATGATTTATCTCACTTGCGAGACGAAAATGTTATAAAATGTGTCGTGACGCGACCTTGAAAAATCACTCTCATGCGGCTAAAGAAGTATTCACTTCAAAAATATTTTGTAGTTTTATAGGGGAGTAAAAGGGAGAAGGCTAGTTGCACTAGTTCTCAGTTATACGTATTTTTTTACATGGGCGAATCCATCATCGATATAATAAGTTATCGATATAATATAAAATAACGCCAGAAGTCAGGTTTACATTGTTTTATTGGTTGTCCTAGCTCTAAACATTTACAAATAAATATAATATCTACTTATATAATACTTAATTTTTGGCATGAATTAATACTGTGTGGGCCTTAGCAGTTGTTGCCTCAGACCTCTTCTTGTGAGTATTTGTCAAAAATTCCGACAAACTGCTGCTCTGCGTGTTGGTTGTCGAATCGGTCGGTTTCCGCTTCTTTTTCTTGCACAGCCACTTAAATGGTGGCATTAACCTAAAAAATATGAGCACACGTCTAAATCCAGTAATGAAACTCCCTTACGGAGGGAGAAGTCGCACACATTTTACTATACATTATGGTCGCCATATTCTCAGGATACGTACTCAAATTACGCAGGTTCACGGATCGAGCACGTAGATTTGAATTTGAATGAACAACTGCTGCGAGTCACCGAAATCCGTAATCTCCTAAGTAACTTTTGAATCAAGTCTCACAATCGTAATATTATATCCAAAGGCTATAACAAATAGGGGTTATTATGTGGCAGAGTTAAGATTTGCATCGGTGGTGTGGTCGTCCTCATTATCCACTTCACAATCGATTCGACAGACAGGGTAAAAAAGTTTATAAAAGTTCTTTTCAAATGTCCTGGTTTCTTGAGTAAAGTTAATATTATATCTCTTAAAATCGTCGGTTTAACACTCCCCCTCTGAGTTCGGGGCCACAATTGTAGAATAGACCCAGGGTACCTCCTACCTGTCGTAAGAGGCGACTAAGGTGACTGAATGGGACTGCCTAGCCGCTTAGACATGACCGGTAAGATCTTCAAATTTATGCTGGGCGGGCGTTGGTGGCACTTGGATGGGTGACCTAGGCAGGCTTGGGCCCGGACTGTGGCGTCTGCCCGAGACCTGGGAACACTCAACACATCTGCCGCGGACGCGTGGTCCCAGATAAATGGTAATGAGGACCAGAGTAATTAATCTCGGTAACTCAGAACCATACTATCATACATACAAATTGTAGAGACTTTGCCACCAGGCCACCCGTAATAAATAGGATGGTTTGAAGAAAAGTACTCAAGTAAAAAGGAGGAATGCATAAAGGGCCTAATGAGGCCTAAGTGCTGTGGTGGAATGGGAGTGTAACACTACCTTCCACTACACTCCGACCCATATACATACATACATACAACACTGATTATATTTAGTTTTGTATAAACGTTAACAGTTCAATTAATTCTTCTTACGCAATGACCTATATTTCATTTACCATTGCATAAGTTTAAGTGCTATAACATTATTCTAGCTATTTTTATAAAATTCTTGTATTATGTTTGTGATTAAATATGTTGTTAATGATATGTGTTGTGTTAGATTTTTATTACTTGTTCTGCTGTTGATAGTTATTTTTGACTGTACTTATGAAAAAAAGAATCATATCCTTTAATAACGTATCTGTTAAGTTGCAACCGAAATTTGTCGTTTTTAAAAATTACTTGTAAACATTTTTAGACGAAATCTATTGAATGTGATTCTGTCGTCTTATTATGGCCAAGCCGTGCCTGACTTTGTATCCTGAGAAGATGGCGTCGCTATACTTTTATTTTTCAGAGGAGCCGCCGTTGAGTTTCATGACTGATTGTTTAGTATACTATTGTCTAAATATTCAATCTCCAATATCAACCAATTCTCGATTAACCATCGCGATGCGTATCGCAATGCAAAGTTCAAGATTTCTTTAAGGTTGTGGTTATGAGTAGGGATGCTAAAGCAATTTACTACGAAGCTGTAGAGGCAGGCCATGTCTATATACTTTCTTGATTTTTCATTAATATTACAACAATAATTAATTATAGGTCAATTAAAGTGTGAATTAATAATTTAAAGCTTGAAGCTCAGAGATTAGCTTAGATTTAAAAAAATACAGACATTGAGCCCTTCTACTGCTTCGTTATTTTCTAATATAATTAAGTACCTACATCTTATAATTCTTTGATAACGTGTAGGTGTTGATTTAACGATAGAAAATCTGATTTGGCAGCAATATTTTTGACATCAACACCAACCCATAAAAATTAATAAACTAAAATGCATCATTTCTCAAGAGCGCCACTAATTTTTAACGGCCATATCGCGAACTCATTCATACACATCGCATAACTTATATTTTTAAGACTTGTTACTTGTTGCCCGTGTTGGTTCTGTTTTTCTGTGTTGACTTTTGTTTATTCAAATACTGTGTCTTAAAATATTGGTGTTGTGCTTTATTATACCTATTTCTTTTTCCCTGTTTTACTTGTGTAAAGTTCATTATTATGGCTATGGATCATAACTATTGTGATAGGTAAATTACAACCAAATACACTCACACAGGAATCTATTAGTATATTCATTGCCAACATAATTTTGCAGAAAAAATAGGTTGCTAAAAATAGAATGTCAAATATCGAAGTAGATTTTCTATCGTTAAATCAACTTTAATAATTACCTACACACATATACAGACGAGATAACCAATCGTATGAACCAGGATTGCGCATATTGGTTATACATATTTGCCTGATATATAAAGGTATAGTTATGTGTTCTTTACTTACCATAAAGTACGGCAAAAATGCGTAGAGAATATGCAGTAAATTATCGGGTTGGCAGCTGAATTGAGCGGCGCTAAGCTTTGGACAAATGTGGCGATAGCGATGTTGGTCTGCGTGCTCGGGATCTGGCCGTACACTTGAAGAAGATCAAAAAGTATGTACGGGCTCCAACATATTATGAACACTGAAACAGTTTACGCAAATTTATGTAAACGGAATCTGAAATGTTTGTTCGGGTCTCACAGACCGTATTCATTTATGATTCACTATAGGAACAAATGTGTTCGTGCTTATATCAATGTAGGAGGAGAATGGGGGGATGTAAATTTGAGAGCTGACTTGCAAATGGACAATAAAAATTGTTAAAGATACAATGTACACTATGTAGGGTAAATATCTCAAAATTGACACTCCCCTTAACTCACTAACCTCTGCCGATTTAATAATAAAAAGTTATGGACACGATTTTCGTTGAATTTTCTAAATCCTAAAATATACACAGGGTGGAAAAAATCGGCAGCAGGATGAGGCACCACCACGCTGTACAAGGAAGATGAATACTTGAATGGAAAATATCTTGTTTGAATAGGAAGGCTATGGATTTTCTTTGTGGTGTGCTGAAACAAGATATACAGGGTGTCTCGTAATAATGTGCAAAAAATAACACGAAGACAACGGTTGTTGTTTTTAGATTTTAAAGTATTTATTCAAAATTACGACCTCCAACTTAAATACACGTTTTTGCAACCGTTTCCTAAAATTGCCGTTCAAGCTATTTAAAACATGTGGAGAGTTTTGACCTTCATTGGCACCATTAAAAGTCACTCTCAAAACTTCAACGTTAGGAACAATTGTCGAGTAAACAACATTTTTTCCAAACGCACGTCCCCGAACATAAAAATCTAAAGGCGACCATGCCGGCCAGGGAATGGGACCCATTCCAATCCAAGAGTTCGGAATTGCGTTCTCCAAATGCTCTCGCAACATTCTTTGGTAATGTGCCGAACAGTCGTCATTTTGAACGACGGTTGGCACATCCTCTCCAAAAACAGGTAATTCGGCCAGTAATTCCGGAAGGTCATTGGTTAAAAAGTCTAAATAAACTTCTCCTGTTAGACGTTGTGGTAAAGGTCCAATAAGGTATCCTATTACACCTCCTTTGGAGAGAAGTCGCCCCTTTCACCTGAGGATTTTGGCCTGTTCTTTCCCAGTGGTGCAAGTTGAGAAAATTCACAATATCCTCGTGGTTGAAATTCGACTCGTCCTTTTAAAAAATTCACCATAGTCCACATCCGTATGCAGTAGAAATCAGCGGAACTTCAATCCTCTAGCGCAATCTCCTTATACTCTTTCAGCAAATAATTAAATCAGTTAGGTTGTAAATTAATTGCAGAAAGGGATTTTTATTTGTTACTCATACAAAAAGTGAACAATGAAAAGTTTTGATCTCAAAAATATCGAAATTTCTTTTTAAAATTGTTTTAGACACTTAAATTGTGTAGTTAATTACTTTAAACATGAGTGTAATGAAAAGATGTTTTTCATTTTCCCAAGGAACAGATCAGACTCAAAATTTTCGAATTGCATCTCCGAACAATAATTCTTATGCCTTCTGTATACTGGCCTTCTGTATACTGGCATACGTCGATCAGATGAGTATAGGCAAAATCTCGATTCATCTGTGGAAAATAAAATTGGACCATTCTTCAAGACCCTAATCAACGTGCTCCCTAGCAAATTGTAATCGAGCAACCCGGTGTGCCCTAGTCAGGCGTGGGCCTGTTGCTGGAACCATTGGTCGTATATTCTGTTCACGTGGGTGATTTCTAACAGTTTGTAAAGAAACATTTACATTTCGAGCTGCTACGAATTCCATTCGAAGTGCTCGAGCAGTACAATACCGAGTCCTTAAGGCTGTAACTCGTAAAAATCGGTCCTCCACAGCTGTAGTAACTCTTCTACGTCCTTGCCCATTCCTCCTAGAGTACTGTCCATTTTCCCTGTATTGCCTTATAACTCTTGAAATGGTAGGTACTTTGTTGAGTACCAATCACATTGGCCACGTACCTTTGACGTGTTAAACGTTGTTGACCATTCATTTGATGAAGTAGTTTATACAAAAATCAATAAAAGCGTGGAAATCGATCGCAACAATAATTGCACAGAAACAAACTGACAGTTTGCACTAATGACACTATCTTATTTTTGGTGCAATGCCTGCTACTTACTTTTTTCAATGTTATGTTTATATTGAATCAACAGAAACATGCTGTGCTAAAAAACTACGTATCTCCTTTAATAACAGAGATAATAAAGTGAACCCAAAAAAAGAATGTTACTGAAAGATGAGGCTTTAGTCAGCTGTGAATTATAATTTGCAGTTGTTGCAGATGAACTCCACAGGGCGTTACAATTTGTCGGCACAAAACGCAAGATCATTGTAACACCCGGTATTTGATAAAAAAAACCTATTTTTTTAAGAAATCAGTAGAAAATGATTATGGAAGAGTCAACCTATCATCCAAAAATCATCCATATCGGACAAACGCCTCTAAAGATAAACACCATCAAACTTATGCAACATTTTCGGTGATAATTTTTGTGGGGTGTGTATATATTTATATATACATATGCATGTAAATGTTTTTTTTTCTAGTGTGCATTAATTGCTTTATTATTATTGCATATATTGCATATATTATTATTGAAACATAGGTATGCGACTAATATGAGTTAGAATTTGATGCAAATTGTCATGGGTCACTTCAATTGATTGTCAGTTCATACAGATTTCCATTGTAACCAAACATCAATAATACCAACCTATTTGACAGACAATCGTTCTTTAAGTTCCCAGTGGCATACCCTAATTATTTCGTGGTACTATTTCATGGCACTTACCGCTAACGATAACAAAAGTTATCTTGATTGTCTTCACTTTGGCTCTCGGGATAAGCCCTCGTGAACTGGCTCTTCTAGAGTTGTCGGAACCTTAAATTGAAAATACCTGAGAAGTAAAATATATATTTATAATCTAGGAGACACCAACAAAGAATCTTGTGAAACATTGTACCTAGCCTTCCGTCCGTCGCATTCTTCTTAAGTTTGCTGAAGTTGGTGGTGCTCTTTGTCCATATTGTTATTATAATTACTGTGTAACAGGTAGTGATTATAGCGGCAGGAATAGCGAAGAGGGTGAGTGAGACTAGAGTCATGTAGAGTTTCCACTTCCATTGATCGGAGAATTCAATCCAACATTGAGTTTGGTCTAAAATAAAATTGTGTATCTACAGTATCCATTGAAAGTACATGTTTTTGAAATGCTTAAAAGTGGGTAAAGTTATTCCACTGTTTAAATAATTAGAGAATAACTAAAATTAGAGAAAAACAGATGAGACACATATGACATAGTTACTATATGGGAATCCAGTAATTTGTAAATTACACATTGGGAAGCAGTAACGTCAATCAACGACACAACTGATATTCTAAATATGCCTAAAAAAATAATGGCAACGGGCAATATTTCTATTATTTCAAACCTATAAAAATATGGGCAATAGAAGAAATAAATGATAAAGAAATGATTTTGGGGTGCAAATCTAAACTGCGATAAAATTGAAGAGACCCGAAACGAGCTGTGACGTCACAACCTGCAATATTCGGCAGGCGTTGCGCCGGAAAGCGGCGAGATGAATTATGAAACCAAGCGGTCGAGTGCTGGGATCTCCCGAATCGGTCTCCTCGTCGCTTGTAAATTGTAGGATGAGGCGTCACGACTTTGAACTATGACCCATTATACTATGACCCATATTTTTCTAGAAACACTTTATAATTTGCACTGGTAAAACTTTTACCATTATCAAATACTATAAGTTTAGGTAATCCAGATATGGTAAAGGTGCTATGCAAAGCCGATAATGAAAAATTTCTTGTTACGGTATTTGTGGGAAGAACTTCAACCCACTTAGAGTGCGCATCAATAATAATAAAAAAATAGACATCGTCCCATATAATTATATGAATCCGAGAAAAATTTTCTTCGGGCCATGTCCAGGTATGTAATTCAGTTTTAGGTGGACTAGTTTTATTAATAGCACAATTTTTGCAACTATTTTCTCGATTTTATAGGTCCTTATTAATCCCTGGCCGATAAAAATGTGATCGTGCTACGTTTTTCATTTTAACCACACCTAGGTGTGACATAATGTAGCTGAGAAAGCATCCTATCTTTTAATTTTTCTGATATTATTATACGATTATTGCAAAATAATACATAATATTCAATGGTTAATTCATTACGAATCATATAAAATGGTTTAATTTTGACATTATTTTTTTAGCTCCTTGGTCTCTTGATAATTTGTGATTGTGATTGAAAAAAGCATATAAATAGCCTCGACATATCACATAATGTTTTATCCAATATATAAATATAATAAAGTATGTCTAATTTATAAATATTGCGATATAAATATGGCCAGATGCGGAGTAACGAGATTAAATGACGGATCTAGCTACGAACCCAGAACACTTGTCGTAAGGTCATAGAGGTGGTTCAAAATGGAGGAACGAGTGCACGAGACTAATAAACTAAACGAAACTGTGCAAAGATTGAAAATATGTGTAGTGACAAACTTTAGACAATATCTGTTGCATAATTTTTAAAATCATAAATCATAAAATCATGTGATTAGCAGATAAGAAAGTGTTGCTACCGAGGTAGGGCAAGGTTTTGGGGGCCAACCAGTTTTGTGATCCAACCAGTTTTGAGTGTAGTGTGTTTGCCTTTCGCGAGTGTCAGTGATCTCAAAATTAAATGATTAACTTGTCCGGACAAATTTAATAGTGTTTCCCAACGTATTTCATACAAGTTTTTTTCTAATTTTCACCTATTTTATATTTTATTAGAAGAAATCTGAATTTTATACGTTTAAAAACAATCCAGTACGTAGTAAAAATCGGAACACCCTGGCGATGTCTTAGAACTCCATTTCAGATGCCCAGTAGTAGGTATTCCTAATGACGGTATAGGTCTGATCTGGTTATACCTCCAAAAAAATGTAAATGTTTCTAACCGGTTTTTACTCCGCTATTTTGGCAACTTCTCCCGAACAAAATTAGGAAAAACAGCAAGACGTTTGCAAAAGTTGCTTAAATTTTAACCAAATGATATAATATCGTGTAGTGCACAGTGCGACAATATTATATTATTTATTAGTACGGATTGCAATCACTACTCAGTTTGTTTTGAATTATATACCTTGTAGATGAGTTTACTCTAGTTAGATTGAAGTAGGTATAACTATCACTAGAACATTTCCGAGTAAGATAATATTTGTTGGCCAGGCAAATACGCGTATATATGAACATCTCTAGTAAATTTATTTTACGTAAGTTTAAATGTGGATTACCATATTGGACGAGATGTATTCAAGCTCTATCAATACGAAAACTAAGTTTGATTGCCTTATTCGATGTGTTTAGACGTACCTTGTATTATATTTTCTTCATACAGAATTAATATAGGTATTGAGAACAAGACGCTGAATAGCCAGGCAGCTATGATGAGACATTTTGCTCTTCTCCCTAAAAAAAAACTAATATAAAACTTCAAAGTATAATAATTGGTCTGCAGAACTTTTAACTTCAAGTGTTTGATACCAAGAGACAACCTTGATTTATGATGATTGTATGCGCGATTTTAATAATTGGTTATACTTTATATAATAAACAAATCTACAGCCCTTTACAAAAAAATTGTACATAAAAATTGACTAAACCAAGTAAAGTTGAAATAAAAGTTTTCAAATAAAGCCCGTGCCTGTGTAGAAAACTAATCAAGTATTTTTACTTACAACTCCCTGAAAACTTCATTGGGTGTCTGATGGCGTCATATCGGTCTATGCTTAGGGCTACCAGCACGTACGTCGAGGCATAGGTGACTACTACCTAAAATGTATTATATTTCATAATTTACAATTTGATATAAATTTGTTAACGTGGTACAGGGAAGTCTTCTAAAATTGACCCCCCCCCTCTTATCTTATTAACCTCTGCCGTATTAACTCGCTGTAATATTTTATCGGCAAAGTGCATATTACCGCACACATACTTTGCTGCACGTGTACGGTAAAAATATAATGCATGCGAGAAGAAATACTTTACCGCGGTACAAATATAGATTACCATATTCTTATATATATATATATATATATATATATATATATATATATATATATATATATATATATATATATATATATATATATATATATATATATATATATATATATATATATATATATATATATATATATACAATGAATTGAAACATATTTTTTTATTTTCGTGTACTATTTTTATTGTTTGTAATAAAATTACATTTTTAAAAATCATAGAATTGATATAAAACGTAGGAAGTGTGACTAAACCAAAACACAGTAGGAAATTATATAGATGGTTAGTTTCTTTTTAGTTACTGTTTTTTTAATTTAGTTAACGCTCATAGGAAAAATATTTTACCTATGGAAGTAGGTATAATATTTTAATGGAAAAGAGCAAATTTATTGAGTAAAAATCGTAAAAGAAATTCACTAGTTTTGTCACAGTTTTGTGGCACCACTTTTCTATTTAGCAACACTTTTATTAAGCAAATGAGGAGTGATCAAACAACACGCAATATGTCCACTTTTTGGTTGTACCTAATCTGTACATCATCTGTACATCGTCATCTGTACCTAACTCTACAGTGCACCTGTTTTAGGTATGAAATAAATCCATTGGCGCCCTCAGATTTATTCAAAACGCAATAATTCCCATTGAAATTGACCATTAAATGTTAGCGATTCAATCAAAACGTAATAAATCCAAAGTGTTGTAAAATGTATTTTGTTTTCAAACAAATTGTAATAAATCCAGTTGCCGGTAAAGTAAAATCCTTAATTAAAATTGAACGTTTATCGAGTTAAGTTCAACATAAGTTCGGTAGAAGGAGACATCCAACTTTAGCAGAAGTTAGTTGAAGGTTTTTCCTCGCCTGCTTCAGATTGCTGTGGAACGTGCATGAGACTAAAACCAAATAAAAATGGAAATCGATAAGCAAAAGAAAAACACTGATAATGCAATATCGACTCCATACTAGAAGAGCAAAAACTTTTTACGAATTAACTAAAGAAAAACCAGATTCATCTCTGATAATTTGCTATGATTTACAGCAGGTGCAACCACTGCCTAGAACTCCAATATCTGATGCTTTTTATGCACACCAAATTGGTTTCTATGTATTATGTTGCGTGGATATGCAATCTAAAAATTCCACATTTTTTACATGGAACGAAGACTTAGCAGGGAGAGGTTTTGTTCAAATAGGATCTGCTCTTTTAAATTACCTTGACTCCCTTAACTTAGGTGGCATGAAAATGCTCAGGTTATTCTGTGACGGATCTGGTGGGCAGAATAAAAATTCACATATAATACATGCACTTTACTTTTGGTTAAAAATAAAGCCCCTGCACATGTGAGGGAAATAAGGATAACCTGATAACCCTGTTCGAGGACATTCCATTCTTCCGGCAGATCGAGTGTTCGGCAGAGTTGAGTAGTCATTACGGAAAATCCCTTTTGTCAAGTACAAATTGGAGTACAAAAATATATATTCTAATTTTGCTGTCGTCAAGGAACTTGTCATAGAATGGAATTTATATGATATAAAAAGTTTAGAAAATACTTTCCGATTTGAAACAAATTTATCTGAGAAAGGAGAAAATAAAGAAGACAATAACAACAATAAAAGTGGTTGATTTCCAGAATTTTAGATTTGAATCGCTAACAGAAGGTCCAAAAAATTTAATTAATTAAACTAGGAAAAACCGATCGAAACTTAAGGCAGGAAAAGGTAGCACTTAATAACGCCATTCCAGAGAAGAAAAAAATCTCTAAAACATCTCATGGATGAACAGTTTTCGGTCCACAATGGATGGATGACCAACAGTTTTCTTGATATAGAAGCCTTTTAAGTGCTGATGTGCAAATCTTTGAACGAGAAGAGCCGGAAGAATATGAGCTATGTTTAGAATCTGACCATGGTGCTTACATTTCATTTTTTGTTTCTTGTGTATTGCTATTATTTTCCAAATAGGTTAAGCATTAGTTTTTTAGCAACAGATTTTTTTATTCCAATAAAACTTATTAAAACCTCAACTACCAATCAATCAAATCGTAATAAATCCAGTTGAGTCAATCAAAACGTAATAAATCCATTTTTTTTTCGTGTTAATTACTCCTCATATCATACAAGAGCTATAAAATATATTGTGTTTTATCCATTCTGCGCATTATATCCAAATGGCTTTTTTTAATCCCAAAGGCCTTTCCACTAGAAGTTTTTTCGTTTTTCCATAAAATGGATATATTGCGTTTTGTTTGATCACTCCTCAAATCTTCTCTGCATAAAAATACAGTTTCTTATATAATAACAAACATAATTTATTCATTCAACTTATCAATGCAAGGATTAAATATGGAGTTATGTAAATTATTAAATATTATGCAAGACGAAGATGTAAGTGAGATCAGATATCAAAAATTCTTGTGTAATTAATCATTGTGTTACTGTAAAAGATACTATTGATGAAATTGTTAATGTGTTTAGTGCTTTTAAACTGAACTGGTCAAAGTTAAGCGGTGTAACTGCAGATGAAGCTCCTGTGATGATAGGCAAATTATCATGTTAGATTCTGATTTTAATCGTAACCTATGATCACTGGATGCGTTTTCTGCTATACTCTTCTAAAGTGTAAAATGTGTTTTATATGCAATTCTTACAGGAATATATTATCTAGTTCTTCAGTTGGACTCTATTCTGGTTTACCGTTATAGTCTTCTGACTCGAAGCATGCTGCAATATCCTGATGATGCCTCAACCTCATATTTCTGTGTACGATATTAATATTGCTGTTACCCTATAATTTATTATTAATTTAACTTCAGAACCAGAGCTCCTGCAACTCAGGTAACTTAGCAGATGTGATTTTGATGGCTTCGTCTTCCATGTCCCAAGTTCGAAGACTATATAGGATTCTTATCATGAATATCAGTCACTATGTACACCAGAACAAAATGTATTTAGATCTACATCAACCTACTGACCCTTGTTCGCAGCAAAACTATAAACCCACCTCAGATGCACTATCCAGTTACCAACCGGTAGTATTGTTGCTATTTTTTTGTATCACAGATGATCCGCTTGGTTGAATATGCAAAATATGCATCCAACCGTATCCGTTCCACGATATGAACAGAGCTCTATATAAAAGAGCCTCCTTCAACCAATATTTTCATTCTGAAACTTAGTTGCAAGAAAGATGTTTGGATTGCTACCAGTTGCTGATATTATTTCCTTGTGTGTTCTTCCAATAGAAATGTGGTCGACGATACTCAGGTAAGAAACATTTTGGTTATGTTTTTAATTGAATTTATTCTACTTTTGTGATATTGTTGTGTATATAATTATTTATAATACTAATTTGTTTGTTCTATTGCAGGTACTTAGACCTGAAATCTCTCTTGGCGGGAGCTAGGTGTCATAAACTCTGGCTAGACGTTTGCAAAGCGGATCCAGTCTTAAGAAGTAGATTACATTTGGCCCTCGAGGAGGAGAAACGCTACAT